>CM060450.1:42064559-42311076 GCA_030545235.1 Helianthus tuberosus
CATTTGCATAGTACATACAAACACAGAAAACATGATTCTGAAATACGAATACGATGTCTAGATCAACACACAATAATAAAGCAAGCAAATTCAATTTTGTCCCATACCCAACAACAGAAATGGAATTTGTTGGATAATTAGACGCGCGCCTTCATTTCCGACGGTAGCACATCTAGTTAGTAGTCCATTGTCGTCCCATAAAGCATCATTAAGATAGTGTTGATCCATGTTGTCAAAATTTGTGACCTTCAGTATTTCTCTATCATTGGAAAACCGGTTGAAAGCTTTGCAACTACAATATAATGAGTTAGTTAATGACCAACAATTTTTTTGGAGGGAGTATAATAAATTCTTTCTTTTCATATATTTTTTCTAATTTTTTAGAAAAAGGTACATATAAGGGTATTAGATAGAAATATTGCATATCGACACCGTTCATTCATCAGAACCACTATATTATTGGTCTGATACACATTTGGTAAAAAAAAGTACTTATACAAAGTTTTAACTAGTATGGGACTTAAAAAAAAATAGAGTTAATTACATAGTTAGTCCCTCTGGTTTGCACAAAATAACATACTTAGGTACTAATAGTTTAAAATCACCTTCTAGGGTATTAACTTTTCATTTTGTAACGTTTAGAGGTATTAACTTCTAAGGTAGTAACATAGGTAGTCCCTGTGGTTTGCACAAAATAACATACTTAGGTACTAACAGAATGTGATTTTAAGCCTACAAATAAGCTTAATACCCCCAAACGTTACAAAATGAAAAGTTAATACCCTAGAATGTTATTTTAAACTATTAGTACCTAAGTATGTTACTTTGTGCAAACCACAGGGACTAACTATGTAATTAACTCAAAAAAATATTTTGATCAACACCAACATATAGTTTTGTATTCGTTTAATAATTTTAAGAAGAATGGTAGACACACGTGATAAAACGACACCCGCCAACCATTAGGGTACATATATCATTGTTATTTTTGTTAAAGTTTTATGCATTACAACTGTACAAGGTAAGTTGCATAAAATTACTGGTCAAATTTTTAGAAGAGTTAATTACTATTTCAGTCCCTAAGTTTGTGAAAAATAACGGTTTCAGTCCATTAGTTTAAAAATTGCTATTTCAGTCCATTAGTTTCATTTTCATAACCATTTTAGTCCACCAACTTAACTCCCATCCATTTATTCTGTTAACTTTGGGTGAAATGACCAAATTGCCCCTCCTAACTTAACAAATTGTAATAAAAAAATTCAAAAGAATCTAAAAATAAAAAAAATTCCAAAAAAATCAAAAAAATTCCAAAAAATTCAAAAAATCTAAAAATAAAAAAAATTTAAAAAATCATAAAAATTCTAAAAAATCCAAAAAAAATCTAAAAAATCTAAAAATAAAAAAATTCCAAAAAATTCAAAAAAATCAAAAAAATTCCAAAAAATCTAAAAATAAAAAAAAATTTAAAAAATCATAAAATTTCTAAAAAATCCAAAAAAAATCTAAAAATCTGAAAATCAAAAAAATTCCAAAAAATTCAAAAAATTCCAAAAAATTCAAAAAAATCTAAAAATAAAAAAAAATTTAAAAAATCATAAAAATTCTAAAAAATCCAAAAAAATTCTAAAAAATCCAAAATGTTTCATTAAATGTTTCGAACCCGAACCGTTTAGAGCTGAACCGTTTCGACGCGAACCGTTTCGACCCGTACCGTTTCGAGCCGAACCGTTTCGAGCTGAACGGTACGGGTCGAAACGGTTCGCGTCGAAACGGTTCGGCTCGAAACGGTACGGCTCGAAACGGTACGGCTCGAAACGGTTCGCGTCGAAACGGTTCGCGTCGAAACGGTTCGGCTCGAAACGGTACGGGTCGAAACGGTTCGCGTCGAAACGGTTCAGCTCTAAACGGTTCGGGTTCGAAACATTTAATGAAACATTTTGGATTTTTTAGAATTTTTTTGGATTTTTTAGAATTTTTATGATTTTTAAAATTTTTTTTGATTTTTAGATTTTTTTGAATCTTTTGGAATTTTTTTGATTTTTTTGGAATTTTTTTTTATTTTTAGATTTTTTAGATTTTTTTTGAGTTTTTTAGAATTTTTATGATTTTTTAAACATTTTTTGATTTTTAGATTTTTTTTAAATTTTTTGGATTTTTTTTTATTTTTAGATTTTTTAGAATTTTTTTGGATTTTTTAGAATTTTTATGATTTTTAAATTTTTTTTTTATTTTTAGATTTTTTTGAATTTTTTGGATTTTTTTTGAATTTTTTGGAATTTTTTTGATTTTTAGATTCTTTAGAATTTTTTTTATTACAATTTGTTAAGTTAGCAGTGGCAATTTGGTCATTTCACCCAAAGTTAACAGAATAAATGGATGGGAGTTAAGTTGGTGGACTGAAATGGTTATGAAAATGAAACTAATGGACTGAAATAGCAATTTTTAAACTAATGGACTGAAACCGTTATTTTTGACAAATCTCAGGGACTGAAATAGTAATTAACTCTTTTTAGAAAGAATTGGGGCTAACAAAGAATAAAATATTTTGATCAACATCACTTTACACTTCTAGAGCGTTTAATAACTGAAAACAAGGTCTACACACATGAAAATAGGGTAGACACGCCATCATTTAGATAAGTGATGTTAGCGTCTTAGACCATGTGTAGTGGGGCGTTTTTTTTTTTTTTAAATTAAAAAAAAACGCCCAAATACGCCTCCCCTTCCATTACATAGGGCGTTATTTTGGAACTTTTTTGAAAAAAGTGTACTCCAGCGTTTTGTTTAAAACGCTAAACCAACTTTTGGATAATGCCCCATATTTGAAAAAAATGGACTCTAGCCAATGGGAGCAGACATGGTTCTGACACAATTGCATGTTGCAAATGGGAGTGGGTCCAAGGTGAGGGCATGGCCATTGTGATAAATAGTTAGTTTTTTTTGTTTTTTTTTATTATTCTTTTTAATGATTGGAAGGGGCATTATTAGAATAATGCCCCACTACGCCACTTTTGCTATAATGCCCCATTGCTGACTAGGACGCCACGTGTCGGATAATGCCCCATGGTGGGGGCATTATAACCCACTACCACTACACATGGTCTTAGGGTGAGAGGGGCACTCCCCTCTTAGGGGAGTCCCCTCTCTTACGCACGGCCAATCAGCACGTGACACGTCAACTCCCCTCACACCCTCAATTTGATGGCGACACTCCACTCACACAATTATTTTTTATAAAAAAAGAAGAAAAAAATATGATTGGTGGAAAAATGGTGGACCCACATTAACAACCAATCACCCCCTCTCTCTCCTCTCCCTCATCGGTGAACCCTCCCCGATCCCCCTCACCGAATTCGGTCCCCGCGTTGATGACGGCGGTGTTCCCGAGCGGGGACTTGGGTCACCACATGGGGTCACCGAGAGTGCCCCGTATACCCTTAAAATTAGAGTTCGGCATGTACCTTCCTTTTTTTTGTCATATTTACCCTCTAGAAAATCAATTTAGAAGTTGTTAGAGTAAACTGCAATTTTACCCCCTGAGGTTAGGGGGCATTGGCACTCTTACCCCCCCCCCCCCCTAAGGAAATAAATGCAAAATTACCCCCTACTGTTAACTGTTATGTCGCAGTTCTACCCCCTAAGCTCAAATATGTTGACCGGTCAATAAAAGCATGGAAGAGTCAAAGGGTAAATAGGTAATTTCACGTTAATTAGTACCTTATATAGTATAATAACCCTTAAACTCAACACTATTTCACACTCTTACCCCCTAAGGTTCTTCACTTCCACCTCCACCTCCATCTCCGATCAATCCACCACCGGCGATCAATCCACCACCGGCGATCCATCCACCACTGCCACAACCGGCTTCCACCTCCACCACCGGCTTCCACCTCCACCACCGGCTTCCACCTCCACCTCCACAACCGGCGACCACTTAACCATGAGTGAATCAGAGAACCCCATCCTTCCACCTCCACCTCCGGCGACCACAATGGCGAGCATACCTCCGCCGACGCAGCTGGTTTCCGGCGACCGATCATCCTTTTTATCTCTGCTGTCAGGTATAAAATCGATCTTTGTGAAGAAGTTAGAAACAGGGGGTTATTGAAACATCCATCTTTCTGTGTTTGCAGTGGACATGAGGGTTCGTTTTTCAGTCCGCTCGATTGTGGTTTCCGTGGTGGTGAAAATGCGGGGCCGCCCTTTCTTGCACTTCCAGTTTCCCCCGCAGCAGGAAATGGTTGTGTAGTTTACTTATGAACTCTAATATATTAGGATGTTTTGGGTTAATATGTAGTGTAGTTGACTGTTAATGTGGGTTATATATTAGGATCTTTTGGTATGCTTGATCATAGACTGACTGTTAATGTGGGTTTTTGGTATGCTTGATCATAGACTGACTGTTAATGTGGGTTATATTTGGATCTATGATTGTACAGCCGTACAAGTTATATTTGGGTATATGAAGCTTGACTTGTACAAATATGGGTTATATTTCATAATGTGGGTTAAACAGGCTTGTACAAATGGTGCATGGGTCAATAGGTGTATTATGAAAGTCAAACAGGCATATGGGTAATATGGATATGCAGTTTGACTTATGAAAGTCAAATAGGTCAATAGGTGTATGTTGAAAGTCAAACAAGCTTCTACAAATGCATATGGGTAATGTGGATGTGCAGTTTGACTTATGAAAGTCAAACATGCTTGTACAATGCATATGGGTAATGTGGATGTGCAGTTTGACTTATGAAAGTCAAACAGGCTTGTACAATGCATATAGGTCAATAGGTGTATGTTGAAAGTCAAACATGCTTGTTTGAATTGACAATGAACCTGTTGAAAGTCAAACAGACTTATGGAAGTTATACAAGTTTGTACAAATGCATATGGGTCAATAGGTGTATGTGTAATTTGACTTATGAAAGTCAAACATGCTTGTTTGAATTCTGTTTAAATTGACAGTGAACCTGTTTGACAGATTCATGGTTTTTGAATTATGTTACAACACTTCTTCATGGTTTTTGAATTCTGTTACAACACTTGATGCCATACACACAATAGTTATGATTTTTGCTGACAGTGTGCAATTTGACTTATGAAAGTCAAACATGCTTGTTTGAATTCTGTTTGACTTCACAGTGAACCTGTCAAATGCTGAAGGTTCTTCATGGTTTTTGAATTGACAGTGAACCTAGTTGGACATGTGAACCATTTTTGCTGACAGTGAACCTAGTTTGACATCTGAACCTGGTTCTGGATGTTTATGGGCTTCAGCCAGGTTCATGGAGATGGGACAGTAGCGAAGGGTGGTCAACGGTGGCTGAGTGGCTTGAATTCTGTTACAAGCCTGTTTATATGGTGGTGGAATCGAATATGGATGGTGGCGGGAAATGTTGTGGAAGTTGCAGGGGGTAATTGTGCTTCTAAACACAAATTATAAGGGGTTATAAGAAAGGGTATTTTAGTAATTTACCCTAAGTCAACAGATCAGCAACATATTTGATTTTAGGGGGTAAACATGCGAAATAACAGCAAACGTTGGGGGGTAAAACAAAAGGGTAAAATAGTCTTTTCACCCCCAAGTCAACAGGCCGGTCAAGAAAATTGAAGCCGGGGGTAGAACTGCAACATAACAGTTAACAGTAGGGGGTAATTTTGCATTTATTTCCTTAGGAGGGGTAAGAGTGCCAATGCCCCCTAACCTCAGGGGGTAAAATTGCAGTTTACTCAAGTTGTTATGTTCTACCCTTTGAAAAACCATTATTTTTAAAAAGTTATTTTTAAAAGGTTCAAATTCATAACTTGTTTGTTTAGAATGTTAACGAACAAGCACGAACACATACACACTCATATTCTAAACAAACGCGGTTAATTAACCTTCGTATTTATCAACAAAGATAAGGAAAAGGTTTTAATAAATGCTATAAACTTTCTTTAAGTGTTGTAAAAAAACAACCCTTAATAAAAATTAAACAATTTTCAAAAAAATGTAAGTTTGAAAATAAGAAAAAAGATTCACAAAAACTAAAAAAATCTTTTAAAAATGTTATTTTAGTAATAAAAAAACATTTATTATAATTAAAAAATATAACAAATTGACAAAAAAAAAAAAAAAAAAAAAAAAAACTCAAAAAAAGTTAAAGAAAAGTTTGAATTGTATTAGTATTAATGTAAAACTTGAAGAGGAGGTTTGGTCAATAGTATAATATATTGAGGTAGGTGGTTGTTCAAATGTAATCCAAATATTACTTTAATGAGATAAAAACAAATATACAACACTAAATTCTAGTTCCAGTATTACTTGATTACGCAAATAGTAAAAAAAAACATGTACAAACTTTTAAAAACTTTAGGGCTAAAAAAATACAATATTTTTATAAACATCATTTTGCACCTTAAGAGTCATTTAATAATTGCAAAAAAATTAAATAGATTTTTTAGGACAATTTTATTAGAAAAATATGAGCAAAACAGCCCTCTAGCAAAGCAAAACTGAATACAAGAGAAACAAGGAAAAAGAAACAAGCCATTAGAGGAGACACAACATTGTTTTAATTTGTGACATTTAACGTATTACAAGAAGTATGACAAATCAATCTGTACAACACACCCGGTCTAATATTGAGGCGCATCTACTCTAATTAAGATATTACTTTAATGTGTTAAAAAATCTTTGAACACACTGGGATAAAAACGAAAATATAGCAACAAAGTCTAGTTATAATATTGGCTGTGTGCAAAAAGATCTGAATATGAAATTAAACACCAATTATCTGAGATTTCCGACAAGAATTATAAAAAATTCAAACTCGAACAATAGTTATCTGAAACCGAACCCGAAATATCCGAAAATTCGGATATCAAAAATTTTCGAATTCTGAAATGTTTTTTAAGTATTTCGGATATCCGGATCAGGTATTTTAAAATCACATGTAAAATTTGATTATATCTAATAAACGTTATAGATTTCGAATCAACTAGCCACTGACGAAAATTAATACCATGAATAGTTAATTTGGACCACTTACACCGATAGAGCTTTGGCAAAGTCTGTTGCTCCTTCATCAGACGTAGCGAGATATGTTATAATACGACGTAGAACGTCGGTCGGGAGATCAGTAAGTCTTAAACGATCTTGCTCCATCTTGAAGTTTACTACAATTAATTCGTCTGAAACTTTAATTATCATTCATAAATGAAAAAAAGTTAAGATTAAACTATTTAAGTAAATAAAAGTTGTATATTAAAAATATCCTTTTCTTTGGTAACCATTTATTAATGATTTTTTTAATTTATTTCTGTAATTATTTTCTCCATAGCAAGAATAAAAATACATAAAATTGATACTACATCAAGAAATACTAGTGGGAAACCCGCGCGTTGCGGCGGAGCCAACGATACATGACGGAAAAAAGATACACATCAAGATTACCCGTTTAGTTTCACTATGGGATCTCAAGCCATCAAACAAAATCCTTATCAGCTATGTGAGCCTAGTTGTAATAGATAACACCATAAAATGTTTGATTTCAAAGAAATACATGATTCATTGTACAATAAGCTAAGAGACAGTCTAAAATTGAAATCATTCTGCCTTGATAAGGGCCTGAATAGTTGTATCACGAATCATCTAGCATCTGTACAAGACTACAAGCATCCTTTCTCGAGGCAAGTCTTGGATGCAGGCTGCTGAAATACATTGCTGGTAGACCTGGACACAACCGAAATTTATAAAATATAAATCATTTATTAATCTATATTACATATTACAATACTGGCCTAAGTATGCATACAATGTAAAAGACGCAACTCTAAAAACTGTATAGTAATCACTTTGAATTTGAAACAATGAAAAAAGTATACAGTAACTTCTTTATTCAGAATGGTTTATTTGTTTTATTAACAGGGGTAGACTCTATATAATAATCAAACCAATACACCCCATAAATGATTATATTAATGAATGAATATAAACAGCAACATGAAGAAAAATAAAAGATGATTTGATATATGATTCAGCTTATAAAAAATGATTTTATATATGTAAAACACTTAAGACTGATGCTGCTGAATCTGTTAACACACAACAGTGGCAGCATCAGTTTAACATGTCGATTAACTATTTCATCCTTAAATCAAATGGCCATATCGGGTCATCATCTATCTACTTATACCCAATTGCATTTGACATTTGTGAGTCCCACCAATATAAAGGTTCTTGAATTTATACGCAACACCAGTTTAACAACAGCTAACAACAGCATGTTTCAAACACTTAACTCGCTTTTGACCGATACGCAACGCACCATTTTAACAACTGGAATTTTCCAGTTTAACTGTTTCATCCATTTTTAACGCAGATCAGTAGCAATTTACCTACACCAGATCAGTTTCCTACACCAG
Organism: Helianthus tuberosus; assembly: GCA_030545235.1. Classification (NCBI taxonomy): domain Eukaryota; kingdom Viridiplantae; phylum Streptophyta; class Magnoliopsida; order Asterales; family Asteraceae; genus Helianthus; species Helianthus tuberosus. Next base: position 42,072,969 of record CM060450.1, read on the forward strand.
TTTAACAATTACAATGTTCCAGTTTAACAAATGGCGTGCAGCCACTCCTGCTGCCGTTTGAAGAAGAAGAATGGAGATTTTGGTCAGACATTGGGAAACCCTAGGTAAACATTACATATCCTGGAGAAAAATGACGAAAGCAAGTTGTTTTTTGTTCTTTTCATTTCCTTCATTTAGATGGCTAGTTACGATTTAGCCCACCATTGAGGCGTACGTATAATATGCGTCCCTGAGGCGCCGCCTCATATACGATTTTGCTCCGTTCAGCCTCGAGGCGCGCCTCAGTACGGACGCCTTGGCCATTTTGACCCGCTACCTGAGTTGCAAAATGTACTTGGTAGAGACTGAATATTTTTAGAGATGATGAAAGCAAATCTGAAACTATATTGATTGATTGTAGAAGACAATACAAAATAACTAACCACCTAAGTGGTCCAGGGCTATGCCCTTCTCATGCATAAGCAATGAGCCTAACCATATACCAATATCCTTCCTACCTTTTCTATAATGACTAATGCCTTATTTATAGAGGTATTAATTACACTAACCCCCTTACACTATTACAATATACTAATACGTATGCAATATTCTATCAGTACTGTACCTTAATTAGACCTGCTATGTTGTGTACATATTTGTTTTCGGGCACCTTCCCTCTATTCTATTGTTCCCTTATTTGCTCTTCTTGTCCATTATAAGTTTATAACCATTGAATGAAAATAGGGTCACCTGTGGTGGGATGCAGATCACCACCACCACTGTCATCGCCAAGAACCAATCAATGAAAGAAATTAAGGTTACATGTGTTCCGACTGTGTATCAACTATGAAAGGAGTTGGACCTGTGTTTCAACCCGTAGTCGGAAAAAATCGCAGGTCCACAACTCCATGCATGTGTTAGCTGTATAATTGATATTAAGAATGCACCAAACTGAATGTAAAACCTGAAATTCAAATAAAAAACAATAACAAATTAAGATAAACACTTACATCAGTAAGGATTTCTAAACTCTGAATCTGCACAGCTTCTCGTCTCTAGAAACAGAACCTTTGCGAACCAAAAACACCATGAGCCCCATACAATTTATAATGCAAGTTAATAACTAAGATATATATATAAATCAACTTGTTTTTTTATTTCTATGAAAAGCCCTACTGGCCAACCATACTGGTCAAGATCAACATGAAAAACATCAAAGTCTGGTCATAACCACATGAAGATTATAAGATAATTTACCATATAACCAGACTGCTGCTTCCAATTAACTACAACACTAACACTCCTGGCGCCAGGTCTATGACCATGAATAGAAGAAAATGCGGTTACGAGTTTTGTTTGCCTCTAGAAATGTCATCTTTCCATATTCGCACATTTCCGTCACCTGCAAATAATTAAAGCAATAAAGATCAAGTAAACCATTTAAAGAAAATGAAAATATGAGTTGCGAGAATTTAAAGATTGTAAACTTACTTGAGGCTACAAGCAGCAAGCTTTTATCTTATATATAGTATATAGATAAATTACATTTAATGAAATGCATACCTTCGGGTGTCTTGAATTTATATTTATATGTACCAACAAAATAATTTTGTATATCTTAAAATTGAGATTAGTGGATTCTTAGTTTGAGAAGGTTACTCATTTGTTTTCAAGAAGTGAAGTTGGTGTGATATATATGGTCACAGCTCACAAAAGTTAATGCTCAATCATCACCATTAGTCATGCAGATAGCCAAAGCTCATACACATGACAACACCAAGCTCATGAATTAAAAAAAAACATATAAGTTACGCAATGTGTTTGTGCTTTAACATTCTTGAAATTTGCTTTAGAATTTGCCATTGTCTAGGCATAGTTGCGTCATGGTTTGACTTGTAACTTTGATTTTGCATATCATTTAATTTAGGCAAATTGGATTTAAATAATCCCAACTCACTATTATTGGCCAATAATAATCTCAACTCATTTAATCACCAATAATAATCCGAACTATTCACTTTTGTTTGTAAAATACTCCCAGTTAAAAAAACACTAACTAGGTTAAAAAATTGCTGATGTGGCATGCCACGTCACCTGCCACATCAGTTGCCACGTCATCAAAAATGCCACATAGACTGCCACATCAGCTGCCACGTCATCAAAAAATGCCACATCAACTGCCACATCAGCAAAATTGCTGATGTGGCATGCCACGTCACCTGTCACGTCAGCAATTTTTAAACCTAGTTAGTGTTTTTTTAACTGGGAGTATTTTACAAACAAAAGTGAATAGTTCGGATTATTATTGGTGATTAAATGAGTTGGGATTATTATTGACTAATAACAGTGAGTTGGGATTATTTAAATCCAATTTGCCTTTAATTTAAGTAAACCAGAGTTGAAAATAAGCCCATGCTTCGCGGCGGACAACTTTTCGCGTGCTGTGGTAGTTTATCACAGTTCCGTTACTATACAAGATACCCAAAAATACTCTAGCAACTACATTTTTAACGAACATTTTGCCTCCATGTTAAGAAAACATAAACACGAATACAGTACCGATGTTCAAATAGTATCGGTTTTGTTCCTCAAGGTAAAGACAAAAATTCAGATGTATTTAACATATTCGAATACATTGATAAGCGAAAACAAAATATTATCAAAATGATTATAGCAATAAAATATTATATTAATAAAATAACAAATACAATTAATAATTATATAATAAAGAAAAAAACAAAAGTGTAAAAATAACAAAGATAAGATATTCGTAAAACTAAAAGTAAAAAGAAAAGAAAATCAAATATTTTATTGTCGAACTTGTTGAGTTAATATGTATTAAAAGTAAAAAAAAAAATAATAATAAAACATAAATATGTAAAAAATAGCAATTTTTAAAAAGGGTTAAAAAGAAAAAATAGGTAGGAGACTCATGTTAGCAAAGTGGTTTGTGTAAGTTAAAAAGTAGAAACGAGTAAATTGTCATTTTAGTCCCTGAAGTTTGGTCCAAATTGTTATTTTAGTCCAAATAGTTTTTTTTCTCCTCTGGGTCCCTAACTTTTCCATTTTCTTGCAATTTTGATCACATTGCCTAACTCAGTCTAAAAATCTGGTTATAACCAGGAATATTTTTGGCATAACTGTTGTGTAGTGATAACCAGGGGTAGTTTACAACATAAATTATAAACCTCATAATAATTTAATGCAAAAAATACCCCTGATTATAACGTGGTTTTTAGACTAAGTCAGACAATGTGATCAAAATGACAAGAAAAGGAAAAGTCAGGAACCCAGAGGAGAAAAAAGAACTATTTGGACTAAAATGACAATTTGGACAAAAACTCAGGGACTAAAATGGCAATTTACTCAAGTAGAAACCGTTAAAGTTCTTTTCTTTTATATACTAGTAGTAAAACCCGTGTGCAAATACGGGTGGTTTTTAGAAAACCATGCATAATACATTTTAATAGAAAGTATAGATAGATATATAAATATTGTACCAAAACTTGTTATCTATTATAAATAATAGACAACTATAAACATAGATCATCGGTTAATATATATCAGTTACATACGACTATTTCCATTCTCCTATCAGAAACGAAAGTTCATCACCAAAATAATATTTTGGTTCTTCAAATAACTAGGCCATCCAACAATACCATAGCTGAATCCAATATTGCTTTTTTGAGATTTTGTATATAGTTCCTGCACTTCACCTTTTAGATTTTGGATCTTAACAGGCTTAAGATTATTGATATCCATGTTAGGATCTGAGTTTGAATTGTTTGGGTTTGTTTTAAGATGAAGAATGGAAGATGATAATAAGATGAACTAATATGCAACAGAATGAAGAAAAACTTTATAATACAAACAATGGAAGATATGCTTTCATCATGAATACTTTTTATTGAATTATTGAATACACAAACGATTCACGTATGCATGAATTATAACCCCCCCCCCCAGTCTGAGATCATAGAGTTTCTTCGTACATGTTAGGATCTAAGTTTAATTGTTTGTGTTTGTTTTAAAGATGAAAGATGATAATAAGATGAATAATATGCTGCGGAAATGAAGAAAACTTTATAACACAAACAATGGAAGAAATGTTTTCATCATGAATACGTTAAGTCAAAAGATTGTCTAAACACTGTTACATTAATAAAACACCGATTACAAGACTCTGTTGATGCTATCCTCTGATGAGCTCAACCTCTGATGAAGGTTTAGCAGTGCTTTCTTCAAAGGATGATCAGACCTTTGACTTCCAGCAGATCTTTGAATTCTTCAGTGGTTTAGTCTTTAATAGTCTTTATAATCCAGCAGAGCTGTTTTGGCTTTGTATCATCTGTTCTCAAGAAAGGTTTCACATGAGCCAACAATCTCCCCCTAGAACAGATGATGCCAAAACCCTTCATTATTTATGATCTTTATTTCCTCATCAACATTTCCCGGATTTGCCCTTTGAACTGTAGTTCAAAGTCCAGGTAACCTGTGTCTTCTTCATCCCTTTCCAGTTGAAGGTTCAAAAGATCTTGAAGGTGATCTGCACTCAGACCATATGCATCCTTCCTTGTTATCCTTTCAAAATTACCATCTGATCTGAGCAAAGTCAATACGTGGGTGTCTGAGGATGACATCCACTTTAGTATTTTTGGATCAGATGGTTTTCTAAGGACAAGAGTTATTTGTGATGAGTTTGGTGAATGACGTCTGCTTGCTAACCTTTGGATTGTTTCAGCTAATTGAGCAGTTAGTTGATTGGCAGCATCATCCGTGTGGTAATCAATCTGGTATTTAATGGCCACTTTTCTATATTCTTTATACCCCTGCTCATCTTCCTCATCAGTCTGCTTCTGCCTTTTTAATTGGTTCAAGGCATTTGTGGGTAAAGCAGATGATAAGGAATTTTTTTTGAAGGCATGGGTCTGTTGAGGCCTACCAGTAGTGGTTTCAGGATAAACTGAATTTTGAGAAATAGATGGGTCTTTCTTTCTAAGCTCTTCTAGCTTTTTTTAGGTCTCTTCAACATTTAGTTTTGACCATCCGGCTATTGATCTTGCAGACCCATAATCAGCAGCAACAAGCTCTGCTCTCATTCTCTTGAACCTTGATGCATCATCTGGATCAACTTGCTTGGATTTCTTCTAATTTGGTGCAGTTTTCTTGACCAGAGGATCATTGTTCATTTTTGTAATTCTGTCAATTTCTTCCATGAGAGCATCTATTGACCAGTCCTTGAATTGGGTGTTGGTTGCTTTGTAGGGCTTGTGCTTCATTATGTGGTCTAAGTAATCAACCCTTAGTTCCTTTTGAAGTTCAGTATCCAATGGCCGCCCAGACATGGATTTACTAAGGTCTTTAGCAAAGTCTTCAAGTTTTCTGACTTTGTTAAGCCCATGTGATAGTAGACCTTGGTATTTCCTGTCTCCTAACCCGTTGCTTTCTTCTCTGGCTGTAACCTCTGCTTGTTTTGCTTTCATTTTGAAATACTCATCAATGTTCTGCGGTTGTCTGAAGCCATAGAGAGATAGGAAGGTTCTTTTGGATGGATCCTCTATCTTGTAAAAAGATTCCATTTCACTTTGAACTGCAAGCAGTTCTAGAGGATATTGAGCAGCTAATGGGATGACAAATGGCATGTAACCAGTGGGTGGATTGTGAAGTCGATTTATAAGTGGAGATGATGAGGGTGGAGTGGTTTGGATGGGACCAGATGATAAAGGGATTGGTGATGGAATATCCTTATCATCATCATGCATGTTGGTGCATAAATGTCTGTTAACTTCGTCTTTATAGAGTCTTGTATCTAGATAGGATAGACCAGTGCTCAGCAGGTTAGAAAACGGGGTTTGTGTGTGATTGAGTAATTTCGCACGAAATAGCATTTAGCTATTTCGTACGAAATTAGGTCATTGCTATTTCGCACGAAATAGCATGTGCCAATTTCGTGCGAAATTACCACACCTATATATAGCTGAGTGGTCTAGTCAATTGTAACTTTTCCGATTCAGAGCCAAGGTGCTGCCAGTTTGTCAAACGATCTGTAAAAGCTTTGGAATCATTAATAAGAAGATAATTACGGAATATCAAGCTGTTACAAGTCTATTTCTCTGATTCCGCCTTTGAAATAGATCGTAAACTCTTCTGATTGACTCGTTAGGGTCTCACATCGATCCAACAAGTGGTATCAGAGCTCAGGAAGAAGAGTTTATACCAATTCAGCTTGAAAATCTGACTTCTACTCCTTCTTTTCAAATTAAACGAGATTTTATGGATAAAATGGCTTAATTTTCACACATTACACGCGAAACATCATTTTATTGAATCCTTGAAAGAATTGGACTAAAATTCGAACAAAAACCGGATCAGTTTGACAAAATGGTGGCCGACTTGCTGATGCCATCCTAATTTCGCTCGAAATTGTCATTGTAATTTCGCACGGAATTACACTTTGTGCCTAATTTCGCTTGAAACTAAGATAATTTTACACGAAATCAAATTTCATTTGTAAATTTCATACGAAATTACTAATTTCGCACCAAATTGGCTAATTTCGCACCAAATTGGCTAATTTTGCTTGAAACTAAGCTAATTTCGCACGAAATTATATTTCGCTTGACAATTTCGTTTGAAATACCTTATTTCGTTTGAAAGGCTATTTCGTGTGAAGGCTCTATTTCGCTTCAAAGTTTTATTTCGCGTGAAAAGTGAATTTCGTTTGAGCTATTTCGCTTGAACTGTTTTCGTTTGAAAGTTGTCATTTTGTGTGAAAGTGTCAATTCACGTCTAATCAGATTGTTTAAAAAATTGATCAAAAATGTTTGACGAAAAGGAAAACGTTAAACTTGGAAGAATAAATGATTGTTCTGATATGTTTTGGGATCACAGGAAAGAAAATGAGAAAAAAGATGTTTGGGTTATAAGATCTGAATATTTTTTGTGTAAGAAATATGAAAAGTTTAGTGAGTTGGAAAAGCGGTATAATGAATTAGTTGACAATTTGAAAAGGTATGAGATAAAGATGTCAGATGCTGAAAAGATATCTAAATTTGCAGATGCCTTACCTTTAGAGTGGGATGAGTTTTTGGGTAAACTAAAAAAGGATTCTAGATTCTCAAAATTTAGTCCAAATGATTTCATCAGAGAGCTTAGAACACATAATTCTGAGAATGAAAAGAAAAAGAAAGATTTGATAAATGAAATAGAAAAGAACTTAGAAAATATAAGTTTGGATGTGATTCTTGAAATAATCAAAAGAATTAGAAAAGGTCTTAGTGCAAGAAATATGATGAAATATGATTTCAAGAGAGGTTGTTTTTTGGATGAAAATTTGAATCATGTTAATATTGTTAAAATTTTTCTTGCAGGAACATACAAGACAGAGACAGAGGGAATGTCAAAGAATGAAGAATCCAAGAAGGATGAAACTTCAAAATGTGAAGTTGTGTGTTTAAAATGTGATAAATCTGAAGCAGATAATGACAAACTCTTGAAAGATGTGGAGAGTTTGACATTGGAAAACAAAAATTTAAAAGAAAATGAAAAAAAATTTCAAAATAAAATAACAATTTTAGAAAATGAAAAATTGAAAATTGAAAAAGATTTTGAGAATCAAATAAAAATTTTAGAAAATGAAAAATCTATTTTTGGTAAAAATAATATTGAAAAGCAAATTTCAATAAATTCTCATCTTGAGAAAATTATTCAGCTTGAAAATAAAGCTGAAAGTGCTTGGAATAAAATCAAGGAGTTAGAAAATAAATTGAAAGGTTTTGTGACTTCATCATCAGTATCAGATTATATTTGTCCAAAACCAATCAATGCAATTCCAATAAGTGACATTGTCACAAATTATGACAAAGTCATAATTGAAGATTGTGATGAGAAAACTGATGATGAAAATGAGAAAAGAAAAATATTTTTGGAATTTAAAGAAACTGTTTTACATTCTACTGAAAAAGGTGAATGCTCAACGCAAAAACCTGTAAAGAAGAATGTAGAACAAAAACAAAAGGTTAAAAATTTGAAAAAATTTCAAAATAAAAATAAAAGATCATCAGTTCAATTATCCAATCAAAAATCACAAAAAATTGAAAATCAAAATTCACAAAAAGTTGGTAATAAGTGGTGCAGGTTTGACCACAGTGCACAAAAGTCAAATCAAGTTTACAGGAAAAGACATGACTACCACAAGGCCAAACAATGTTATGATCTGAATGTGTGGTTTGAAAGTGGAGAAAGGTATGATAACAGAGTGTGTTACACATGTGGTTATCAAGGACACATTGCTGTTAACTGCCAAAGTCAGAGATTTGAAACGAGAAGGTGCTATGAATGTCAAATCAGAGGTCACATTGCCAGAGATTGCCCAATTAGATCAAAGGGAAGATTGAGGGCTGAATCTCAGAAATTGATGAAGAACTCAGTCAAAAATGCTGAAAAGCCCAAAGAACAGAAAGTGAAGCTTTCACAAGGGCAGAAAGATAAACTGAGAAAGAAAAGAAAGAAAGCGAGGGAGTATCTCGAAAAGATTTTGTCCTCGGGTACAACTAGTAAATCAGATAGAAGTGCTGATAAATCGTCTTACTCAACAAAACATGATAAGTAAAGTAAAACGAATTCATCAGATACATATATGAGGACAAAAGAGAGGATAAAGAAAGAAAAATTGATTAATCAAACTGATAACAAATCAAAGAAAGTTATTTTTTCGGATGAAGTCCTTATAAAAGTTTTTAAGTATAAAGAGGACTGTGAAATGTTTGTCACGTCACAGGTTGACGAATTTGGAAAGCCTAAATTTTGTAAGGATTGGGTTCAAATAAAGAATGGCGGTGAATTTGTTTCTGAAGAAACAAGTGAGCCATCTGTTGGCGATAAATCTGACTTGTCAAAGTTAGAAGAGCCACGTTCAGGCAATGAATTTGATACATCAAAGTCAGATGAGCCATTTGTTGAGGTAAAAAGTGAGAATTTTGTTCTAGCAATGGATGTTGCAAATTGTTAACCATTGTTAAACGAAAACTCAAAAGCACCCAAGGACCGTCAGGCTTGGGTTGATCTCTTCAAATAAAAACCTGACTTGCCGGAGCTTCCAGGTTGGTAAGTGTGAAGCAGGTATCGGCATCTTTCTTGAGAAATTCACGAAAGTGATTTCGACTTACAAGTGATAAATCAGGGACATTGAGTTGTACTTGATTTTCTACAAGTGGTATTTGTTGATTGATTTTAAAATTGTTACATTTTTCAAGTGGTTGATAGAACAAGGTGATGAATTGAACCCCTAACCTACAAGTGGTTTGAAAATTCAACAAAACTAATTTTTCCGAAAAAACCATTTTGATTAAAACAAACTTAAGTGTTTTGAGATCATTATGGGAAAATAGTTTGTTGTAAGGGGGAGTTCTGATTGTTTATGCACAATGGATGGCGAATTGAAGTTATTCGATATCAGTTTGTCATTTTCCTTGTATAGTTTGTTTTCAAATTTTCCCAGAAAATCAAAATTGAAACATATTTTGATTTTAGGGGGAGAAAAATTTTTAAAAAAAATTAGAAAATTTGAAAATGTCAAAAACAATGAAAAAGAAAAAATGAGTTTTGTTGTGAAAAAGAGGAAATGCTAGTAAATCAGTGGACTATCACAGCATGCTAAAGATATGAAATGTCAAATGTGATAAACGATCTCACTAAGGATGTGACGGTAGGCTCAACTAGACTAGTAGATTTGTGATAACGATACAAACTTAAAAGAAAAAGCCTAGTTCTAGTGGGAAACATGGTTGAAAGCATAGTACTTAGTTTTGTCCTTCGTGATTGTGTACCTACTCAGTAATCGCTGAATGCTAAAAGAGCATAAAAACCGGTCAGTTTGTGAACTTTCACAACTTGCTGAAAAAGTCACTATGATTGTGCATTTCATTTTGCAAAGATTTAAACTTGTTTGATTTCTTTATTTTGTTTAAGCATTGGACATCCTCTGCGTATACGTGAGTATCGAACTGGATGTTAGTGCCTAAACGTTCTGCTTTATTTTTCTTGGTGTTTCGTTTAAATCTTGGATCACCTCTACGTATATGTGGATATCGAACTGGTGGTTAAGATCTAAAAATATTCAACTTGTTTTTATTTCTTATTTTGTTTAAACATTGGACTTTCTCTGCGTATCGAAAGATCGACCTGATTGTTAATGTTTAAACATTCTGCTTTGTTTTTACACATATCATAGTTGATGAAAGTTTAAAGGCATTACTTGAGTCAGTGTATTGCATGATGAGGGGATATGCTGAGATCGTGGGGTCCATAAGAATTTAGTGTAAAATTAATATACCTTAAGGTATCGGTAAGCATTTCGAAAGTTTTTAGATTGAGTTTAAGAGGACAATTATATCGTCAATCTATGTGAATCATTTAGAACTTAAAATGTGTACAAGCTTAATGGTGCTAGTGATGTGTCTCAAAAACTGATGTGATCCTCTTACACAAACTCACAAAAATATTGTATGTATATATTTCTTTACTGCAAAAACAAAAACCCAAAAAAATTGTGTTTTCGTTTTAAATTTTGAAAAATACAAAAAGATTTTCGACAACTGATGTTGGAAAGCTGATCTTCCAAATTCTGAATGTTAAACATGATGAACAGGTTTGGGAGAGTATGTTTTAGAATGAAAATTGTTATAAATAAATCTATCCAAAAGAATGTGAAAGTTAGACTATGATCCCAGCACAGCTTAAGGGGGAGTCTGTGAGAAAAGAAAGATCCCCATGGCAATGACAGTATAAAGATTGAACCAGAATTTGAGCTCCAGCATGTTGAAAGGGGGAGTCTACATTCTGGATCAACATTCAAAGGGGAGTTTGAAGACAAAGTTTGAAGGATGCTTACAATGTCAGACAAATTGGACAGGGAAGAAGATAGATCAAGACTAAAGACTGAAGATTTGATGCTAAAGACTTCGTCAACATCCAAGGGGGAGTCTGTTGGTGCATAAATGTCTGTTAACTTTGTCTTTATAGAGTCTTGTATCTAGATAGAATAGACCAGTGCTCAACAGGTTAGAAAACAGGGTTTGTGTGTGATTGAGTAATTTCGCAAGAAATAACATTTAGCTATTTCGTACGAAATTAGGTCATTGCTATTTCGCATGAAATAGCATGTGCCAATTTCGTGTGAAATTACCACACCTATATATAGCTGAGTGGTCTAGTCATTTGTAACTTTTCTGATTCAGAGCCAAGGTGCTGCCAGTTTGTCAAACGATCTGTAAAAGCTTTGGAATCATTAATAAGAAGATAATTAAGGAATATCAAGTTGTTACACGTCTATTTCTCTAATTCCGCCTTTGAAATAGATCGTAAACTCTTCTGATTGACTCGTTAGGGTCTCACATCGATCCAACAATGCACAACAAATTTTCTTTTACGTACATAAGCAAATTTGGGTCGTGGAGGAAATTTTGATGGAGAAGGTGGTTTAGGTGAAGAAGGTGGTTGTGAAGGGAATCTTTGAAGTGTAGGTGATTGTTGTGTCGATGGTGCTGTGTTGAAATTGATGGTAGTAGTGGATTGGCTAACCTCTGCTGAGACAACAGGTGTCCCAACACTTCTTGGCCTAACATCTGCTGATGCTTTTGTTGCATCAACATCTGTTGGTTTGATGGGTGAGGATGGTGGTTTTGAAGCCATTTTCTGCTTCTTTTCTAGTGGTTTTCGAGGTGAATGTTTTGTTTTTGGTGAAGCAGAGGATACAGGCCTTTTAGGAGCAGCAGATGTTTTGGGAAATGTGGCTATTGGTGGTCTATTTTTTTCCGAAAGACTTCCTTCTTTGTGAAGTACCAATATTTTCCCTTTTCATTTTCTCCTCCTGTTCTTTCTTCCATTTGTAGGCTTTCCTTTCTTCTGTATCTTGCTTCTTCTGCTTTTCTAAAATCTTCTCATCAGTTTGGACGTTGAGGGTCTCATCAATTCCCTTTTTCTTTCCAACATCTGATTTTTCTGAAGTTTTAGCAGAAGTTTCTTTACAGACCTTGGCTTTTGTTTTTGTTGGCCCTTTGGTTTTACTTTAGGATCAGGCTCCAACTTTCTCAATGAGTCTTTCTCCCTCTTTTGGCATCATCATCATCATCATCATCATCATCATCCTTTTCAAAAATAGGCGTAGGGGAAGAGCCAGTAAGCTTTTGCAGGGATTCTTTGATACCCCTGATGTCTGCCTGAGTATCCTTATATCTGGCCTCAACCATGATTCTGATCAATTCCATATGCTTGTTGTGGTTGAGTTCAGCTAATTCCCTTTGAGCAGCAAGGATTGGTTGAACATAATTCCCTAGCTCTTGGGTGATTTGCTGATAGCTAGGCTGACTTTTGGAAGCCTCCAACATCTGTTTCATCATTTGTTTCATTTCTCCAACAGTGTTTTCAACTGAAGACATTCTATCCGTCAATTCCTTGTATCTTAATTCATCACCTAACTTAAAAGGATCATCTGAATTTCCACCAGAGGTGGTTGTATTTGTTTTGATAACAGGTGAAGACTCCATATCATCAGAAACAAATGCCCTTTTTTCTTGGTTTTAGGGACTTCCCACTGGAACAGAGGTTACTGTTGTAACCTCAATAGTGGTTGCCTTCAAGGGAGTCTTAGAGATGAAACTATTGTCTAAATGTAAATCAGTGGATTCAACATTTGTAGTAGTTGCTCCACTTGAACTACCAGCAAGAGTTTCATAAAACTCAAGGGGTGTAGCCTCCTCAACTGTTTGTGGGATAGCAGATTGAACAGGGTCAGACACAGTCATTGTTGGAGTTATACTCTCAGTAATGTGTTGGTGAGAGGGATTGCTTTGGGTCTGAATGTCAATTGCTTTAAACAGTGGTAATATGGTTGGTGGAATTTGGGGAGAGAGTTGTGGTGTAAAAAGCGACATTGCCCTGGGAAAGGGGCTTTTAAGCATACTTTCATATGAAAGATCTGCTTCATGATGTGGTGTCCCTGTGCTTACAACATGATCCTTTTGTGAGGATACATGAGGAGTTTGGATGATGGGCTGAGATCTTTCCAACTGCTGTGAGGAAGTAGCAGCAGTGGTTTCAAGTGACATTTGTGTTGTCACTGGGTTAACCTCTAGGATCTCATCTTCCATAGGACCCGTTTTATTGGTTTTGATGGGCTTTTTGGTTTTGACAGGTTTCTTTTTGGTTTTTGCTAGTGTGGGTTTCACAAGACCGGTTGTGGTGTCATGATCACCAGGAGCAGTGGGCTCAACAACAGAGGTTTGAGCCGCATATGTGGACTCATCTAAAACATTCTCATCCCCCTTTGCTTGTGTTTTTGAAACAGTTGACTCTTTGGCCATAAGGCGAGTAAAAGTTTCAGAAGTAAGACTATTTATTTTGAAAGCTACACCTTGTTGAAAATCCTTTTTAGAAACATGTTTTTTGTAGGTAGTAGCTTAATAGTCTGGGGTACATCAAAAAAGCAGCCTTTTTCCCCTTTTGAATGTTATTCACATTTGAAACCAAATCTGAAAGCAGTGCTTGAGAGTAGTTAAAATCAGAATTTATCAAACTAGCATATCCCAGGTACTGAATGTTTAAAGGTATTTCATTAAAAGCAGTCATTTTAGCATAAAGACATGTTAAGAGGGTATGGAAAAAGAATTTCATAGGAGCAGGAAAATTTGGTTTAAACATTGTAGCTCCTTTAAACTGTCCTTCATACCCCCTCTTAATCAGTTCTGCATGAAGTTCATTTTAGGAAAACGAAGTCTTACCTGCCAGGTCATTCAACCTAAATGTTGTTGATATGGTAGTTGGGGTTATTGCAAGAACGGTACCTCCGACTTTTGAAGTTATAGCATAAGGCACTTTCTTTTGTTCTTCAATTTTAGCATTTGTCCAGAATTCACGGAGTGTATCTTGATAAATTGGTGCATTGGCAGTAAGAATGGCCTTATATTTTGATGATGTTAGAACATTAATTATTGAATGATAGAGAGTATTTTTATCGGTTTTCTCAAAAATAGGAAGGTAGTTATGGGGGTTTTTGATTGTCAGAGCGATGGTTTGAGTTAAAACTTGCAAGAGGTTGACAAAGAAGTGTTGAAGAAGAAGGTGGAAACCGCTTTGGTGAATGTTGAATTTGAGACGACACTAAAAGCTCTGTTTGGGGATGAAACAGGGTTTTATAAAGTGAAAAAGTGAATGTTGATGTGGCAGAAGTTACAAAGATCTGATGGCTAACATCTGTCCATGTCAGAACCTCTGTTGGGATAATGGATGACAGTTGTTTGGAAACCTCTGTTGGGCAACAACAGAGGTTGGGAACAATGGTAAGTCAACAGTCGTTATGATAAATAGAACTTATGAGAACAAACGATACCTTTCAGCAGTGGATGAATTTTTAGCCAAACAGAGGTTTAAAAAACAATTGTTTTCAACAGACTTTTAAGGATTTTTGAAAAAAAAAAAATTCAAAATAGCTATTTTTTAAGAATGGACTTTTGATTTTTTGAAGACATTTGAATGCTTTCATCATCATGCTTTTACGACGTTTGCAATTACAATGAAAACCTGCTATTAGCATTCCCAACATCTAATAGCCTAACAAACTCCCAACATCTGCTATTAGCCTAACAATCTCCCAACACCTACTCTTAGTCTAAGCACTGTTACTATGAAAACCTCTGTTGAGCAGCATATGTTGAATATCATCTGTTGTTTTTTAACATCTTTTGACCCATAGCAGACCTTTGCTTCTTCAGACTTTCTTCATCAGCAGACAATCACTTCACGCAGATGTTCTCTTTTGGCAGACTTTAGCTTTGACAGACCTTTATAGTAGCAGATATTGATTCTTTGTAATTTGGAGGAGCAAATTCTTCAAAAAAAAACTGTTATTCATGATCAGATATTCTACAATATTTTGGCTTTGCAATCATCTGTTCAACCTTAAACCAACCTGAGAGATTTAAACCTCTGTTGACTTACCAAACATCTGTTCAGGCACAAATCAACATCATCATAATCTAAATCAAACTCAGACACAATTTCACATCTACATCAATATCGATATGTAATCCTTAGATGATATTAAAAGCTATATAATAATACTTATGCTTGCTAAAATAAGTAAAAGTAAAATGCTCCACAAAGATTAATAGGATTATAATTTATTTATGACATTAAAAGATCAAAAATTACATCGAGTAGTGAACAACGAAACTTTAAAATCTAACAATAACACCCATAAATTTAAGAATCTAACAGCAAGAATTAAGAAATTTTAGCTTCAACTCCATCGAGCGCTGAACCTCTCGATGTATATCCTTGAGCATCGCCATGAACTCCACGTCTCTATCACCGCACTCTATATTACTAACAACACAAAGGTCATGAACGGAAGTCGAAGGCATCGCCATCATGTTTCTGGAAACCTGGTCTCTCGTGAACAGACCAGGATGGAGTCCATCAAAACATCTCTTCAGTTCTTGAAGAGTAACCCTATCCTCGTATACTTGATCCTCAACTTTCTTGATAAAGCGTTGCTTTAAATGATCAGACTCTGCAGAAGTGTATGGCGACATTTTAAGGTTTATATTACTCAAGTGATGTGAAAGAAGGATATGTTGGTAGTAAAACATGATGAAAAACAGGTGAACTGGCAATGATATTATATAGTTAAACATCTAACAGCCCAAATGTCATATTTTAATTCACTATACATTAAATAATCTAGGAGGGAAAACGTGTACATTTAATATAAACATATAAATTTATATTTAAAAATAGCAGCCCTTTAATGCAAAACTTTTCAAAAATAAGTTTTCGTAGGAAAAGTATAAAATTAAATATCAAGAAACCGAAAGGACAAATTTTAAACCTTCAAAAAAACATGTTATCATAATTACGATTAACCTCTTCGTTTACCATAAAGATGCATTTTAAATACTATAAAAGACTAATGATTAGTTTGATTCAAAACACAACAATTGTCTTTTAAAAACTGCCTGTCAAAAAACAAATCAAAATCAGCCACACCAACAATACTCTAGATGGCAAACAGATACTTCTACCACTGGTCAGACACCAACGATGTTAAAATGCAATTCTCTAGATGGTCGCTCGAAGAAAACAGAGCTGATGAAGAACTAAACAGAAAAATCGACATCATTAGTGATAATAATTACAAGAAAACCTGGAGCAGCATCGGATTGCTTGATGAAGTCTTCCATTCTCCTACATCAGACTTCAAGAACAATGTAGAAGAGTTTATCACACAAATACTGAAACAGGATCAGAAAATATGCGACCTGCTAGCGGTTCTGCAAAACAAAAGAAAGAATGAAATTGCAGGGACGAATACGAGAGTCTACAAAATCCTAGCAATTGTTAATTGTAGCGTGTAATATTTTTTGTATATTTAAGTGTTTAATCTTTCTTTGTATTTAATTTAATATTATCAATATCCACATTAACACATTCTAAAATCTAAATGTTAATAAAAATTATCAACATTATCAACACTTTAAAATAATCCACAAACCTAAAATAACCCGCAAATGATTGTATGAATTTCAAACGACTCTGATTAGGCTGAAATATAAAGCGAGAATTAGAGTAGATCAGTTCAAAATTACAAAAAAAACATACTTTCAATGATTATGGAATAATTATGTGAAGTACAAAGATCTGTAATCGGAGATTAACCGGCTGAATATGGGAGCTCTCCATTTGAGAGAGAGAGAGAGATAGATTGCTCGCGGATATGAGTGAGAGAGATGAATTGAAATTTGAATGTGGAGCCAGAATCATGTATGTTATATATGTATATGTATATGGTTTGAATTTTGAATCTGGAGCCAGAATTTTGAATTTTGAATCTAGGCAGAGATTTTAATGGCAGAGGTTTGAGATCTTGTATACATGAATATGGGCAAAGCTTTTGATGGCAAAGTTTCAAATGTATTTTAAAGTAATTTTATATATTCCGATTTATGATGCGATAATGACATAAGAAAAACATTGTTGGACCGCCTCTATGGCTGTCATATCAACTTATGTTAGCGCGTTTTCTCCTTTTATAGATAGTATAGATATGTAATAATTATAATTTTATATAATAAAGAAAAATCAAAAGTAAAAAAAGAAAAGAAAATAAAGATATTCATAAAACTAAAAGTAAAAAGAAAACAAAATAAAATATTTTGCTGCTGAATTTGTTTGATTTAATATGTATTAAAGTAAAAAAAATAATAATAAAATATGAAATTGTAAAAAATAGAAATTTTTAGAAAGGGTTAAAGACAAAAAAAAAATAGATAGAAGGTTCATGTTAGCAAAGTGGCTTGTGTAGTTAGCAAGTAGGCACATATACTTTCAATAAAAAAAAATGAGATTTATAATAGGGAATTTGGGTTCAAAGCTCGTCATCATTCATATCTCAAATTGATTTGGCGTCACTTCATTATTGTATATTATGAGAAAACTACGCAACATCTGTTAACTTATCCCATTTCTAATGACACTCACAAATGCGGGTGTTCAAATTTGGATATTTGAATATCAGATGGTGTATTTACTATCTGAATCCAAAATTTTGGATATCTGTATTTTGGGTATCTAAAAATTAAGATTTGGATTTGGATATAATTCTAAAAAATATGTATTATTTAATACTTTTTAAAAATATTTAATAAAAAATATTTCAATACCTAAAATATCTGGTTTTTTAAACCTATCCGAAGAATTCGAAATTTCTAATAAATATTTACTACTTAATAAATTTTAGAAAAATGGTTCGGATATTCGAAATATTCAAAAATTTTATAACCCTATTGAATCTAAAAACTTCGGGTATCCATAATTTGAAAATCTAGATTTTTCGAATATCCAATTATTTGGATATTTCGGGTTTAGAAATTCGGATTCGGACTTTTGGACACCCTACTCACAATGTCTCATATAATGTTGGAGGTAACAGACATAAACACCTTCTCCTTTTGGTTTGTCCATCGACACTTACATTTTGGCAAGTAATTAAGTGATATACATCATCATCATCATTATACTCAGTAAATCCCATGAATAGCTATAACAACCTTCGAAAAAATGCCCTAATAATACCCTGTATACCCGTAACCGAACCCGTATAACCTTAGTTTTTATAAAAATCAAATAAAATAATCATTTTTAAGTTGCTCACGGGCCGCGACAGGGTTACTCCTGTGTCTCGCAGGGAGCAACGTCTCATACTTGCCGGACACACAAATGTGACACGTGTCACGTATCGTGTCGAACCTACGGTGGTGATCTTCCACACCTAGCCGTAGCTAGGTATGCCTCGTGGGGCGCGAGAGAACCAAGGCAGTGGGTCGCAGGGCACGAGAGACCCCCAATTCAGCCTATAAATTGAGCCTTTCAGCAACATTCTCAGTCGTTCAATTCTCATTCTCTCTCAATCTCTATTATAGCAAAGTAATAGCTCGATATTATACCCCTAAAACACGAAGCTCTGCCTCGTTGTAAGTATTTTAACCCCCCGATCACTAATTCTTTACCCTACCCGATTGATTTAGGGCCCCGTAACGCATGTCGAGGCTCTGCCTGACTAAGTTTGTTGGGGTTCTGTCTCGTTTGTATGGCTAAAGTGACTTGTGTTATCTTACTAACATGTGTGCATTGTATGTTTTTACTAGAAAATAATCAGGAAAAGCAACAGGTTAAGTCTACAATGTGAGTCCATTCTCTTTTCTCACCGTTTATGAGTCATTCTCTTTTTCTACCAAATTGTGTTACAAATCTCAAATATTTTCAAGTATACTTACAGTGATTGAGTCTTTGTATTCTACAATTACTGCCGGTATGTGGGGTTTTGTATACACTACTAGTCAAGCGTTACTATTGGACAACGGGTTAGCTCTTAGTAATATGACCACAGTCATGGAACTGCCAACAGGACAAATACTGAATGAGTAATTGGGTAGATATAAACATTGTAATCGCTCTCAATACTGTAAATTTATAAAAGCTTATTTTGATTAAACTGGGATGCACTCGCCAGTATTTCTTGCTTATAAAATGTTTTTAAAACGCGTTTCAGGTAACTTAATGTGAAGCTATAAGAAGCCAGCTATGGAGCAATGAAGGCTTAAAGAAAGTGGCTATAAAAGTTCCCTAAATAAAAGAAGATTATGTTTTCAATAATTAGGGTCTATCCCTATAAATGTATTGTGAATGAAACATGGGTTTTATCCCATTTGTTTATTATAAAAGTTTGGTGTTTTATTTATGAAATTTATTTCCTAACTACGATCCTGATGTCTCATCTCCGCTACCAAATTAATGAACACCGATACCACCTGGTTGCTTGTTCGCGGCTCCGGCTCCCGGGTAGGGGTAGGGGGTTGCGACAATAGCAAAGCTAAGCTAGGGTCTGAGAAGGGTAAGATGTAGATAACCTTACCTCTACCTCATAGGAATAGAGAGACTGCTTCCAGTGAGACCCCCCGACTCCATATTAGTTTTGAATCAAGCCTTGGACATAAGACACATAACTCTAGGAAAAAAAGGCCGATTAGTGCATGTACCCTCCTGTCTTTCGGTTATCAACGCCACTACATGATGCATGATTAACTGTCCTCCACTTTTAACATTATTTTCACGAAATTAGTAAAATAACGTTAAAAATTCATGCTATTTCACTTTTTCCCTCCTATGGCCCACACATATATACATTATATGTGTACACCGCAAGCAGGGAGTTTAATGTCATGGTCTTTGGGTCTATGTAATGAATTCAATAATCATGTATGTTGTTTCTAATTACTATATTGTTAGCGTAATAGTAACGTAAGAACTCTCTTTTACTTAAAGAAGCAAGGGGTTGATCGCTTTTAGTAAAAGGGAGTTATCTAATCCAAGATATTGAAACACTAAGTGCACAGAGTCTATTGATGAGAGGGGAATTGTCTTTGTTATAACATGCTTAATAATACGGGTTTAAGTATCTAATCATATGAAATCAATTTACTTTTAGTTTGGTGTGATTTTCAGGTACTCGGAGCTTAACAAATGAGCTTTGGGAGCTAAACGAGGCTTCTTCTTAAACGAATAGAAATAGAAAACACCTTACAAAATAATTAATGATGAACACTCAATTCTGTTAAACAATAAAAACCAATAAAGCAAAATGCTAGGGCTAAAACATACATTCTAGTTAGGGCTACAAACGAACTGAATATATGTGTTTACGAATTGTTCATGAACACTTATCGAACGAGATTTTATGTTCGTTTTCGTTTGTTAAAAAAATAAACGTGTTCGTGTTCATAAGCAAGGAGGAAAACAAACGTTGATTAACATAAATTAATGTTCATGAAACTAATGGAAACAAACGAACACAAACAAACGTCCATGAACAAAATATATAACACACTCACACTTATTAAATATTTTATTTTTCAGAATTTTGAAATATTAAATAAAATATAGAAACCAAAAACGTTAATGAACTATCAAACACAATCGAACATAAACGAACATGTTACCGAATGTTCACGAACATAAACGAATGAATGCGGCCTATGTTCATGTTCGTTAATTTAACTAAATAAACGAGATTTCTTGTTCGTGTTCGTTTGTTTGATAAACGGACGAACACAAACAAAATTCACACAAAACATTTTGTTCGTTTGCAGCCCTAATTATAGCGGTTGCAAAAGATCTTAAAACAACATTGGAGAATCAAGAAATGATTCAACATAGAATAATGCAAGAACATATTACTTGATTTCAAAACTAAGAGTCGATTTTGAAGAATAACCTTTATATTAACATGAAAATTAATTTTATCAGTTCCAGACCACACGCATCGCTTGTCAATTGTTTATCATTTCACAATGCTTTTAGTTACATTCTTGGGTTTTTCATTTTTTAAATGGGTGTTCAAACTATTTAAATATTTCACATTTTTTTCTTTTTGCTGAAATGGGGTACTCGCTATTTAAAATAGTGAATGCAGATGACTGAAAACAAGAAAAAAATAAATTCCCAATTTGAATAAGTGAATTCAACTAGTTTTCATTATTTATATTTAATATATATTTATTTTTTTTCATAATATGCTTTTATATATTTAGCTTTCATTATTTATATTTTAATTTTTTTCATAATATGTAACATTTTAAAAAATCTGAGAAGATAGTTTTACTTTATTTCAAAATTTTTAGATATAAATCAGTGTTTAGTATAAATTGTATTGAGATGCAGAAAAGATAAATACTACCGTATATATAGAACTAGGTTACAACCCCGTATATTACACGGGTTGATAAATATAATGTTATATAATATAATTAGTAATAAAAATGTTTTGTGTTAATATGCATATGTATTGCACATTTTAATAAACCCTACTAATAGAGTATAATATAATATAATTTGTTAACATATGTATTTAAAAAATGATCATTGACGTGACAGTAAATTTTGTTAAGTTAATTTTTAAAAAATTACTTTTTTTTCAACAGAGTATTAACTTTGATTTCAAAATTATTGTTGCTAATGTCCCAAGTTGTGCTTTCCGACGTGTTGCAATAGGTTTTTTAGTTGACATCTTAGCTGATCCTAATGTGAGATTAAATATATAATTGTTATAATATTTAATCTTGTAGCCATTATAATCATTTATATTATATAGATCAAAATATATTAATAACCTATTAATAATTAGTTGATAATTGTTGATGTACCATATTATCCTTATTAACTAATTAGATTTCCTCTTGGGTGTATATATAAGGAGATTATTAGAGAGTTTAAGGGTTACACAATTTAAACAATCCTAATAACATCAATCGTCTCTCTTTCCATAACCGAATCCTTCCATTGTTTCGGTTTCATCAGCATCATAATCTTACACCCTAAGGAGGAACCAGATCATCCTGACAAGTATGTTAAACTCAATGGCTGCATCTCTGACTGAATTCTCTGTTGGCCTGTCTGCTGCAACAGGTATGTTATTCATGTTTAAACAGAACTGATTAACATGTGGTATCAGAGCATATGTTGATAAATCAGTTCTGTTTTCGTATCCATTATTCTGGGATTAAAATCTGGAAAACAGAATTTTGATAGTTTATAAAAATCATGGCTGTTTTCGGGTTTCATTTTGCCGAAATCAGTGTTTTCATTGTGCGCTAACAGGTGGTTTTCTATTAAATACTTGGTTTTGTAAACACTTAATTACCTAATCAGAATCAGATAACTTTTTACAAAACCAAAATAGCTTAACTTGAATGAGCTTCTGATGTATCATTTCTGGCCAAAGCTGATTTAATACATCTATTTATTGTTCACGTATTATAAAAGCTATGTTGAGTATGCATTACAAACGTGAAATGTCTTAATTTCTGGCCAAAGCTGATTTAATTCATTCATGTCTAGCATACTTGACAAGTGCATAACTAAAGTGATTGTATCATTTCTGGCCAAAGCTGATTTGTCACGATTACTTTGCACACATACTTAAATGATTACACATCTGGCCAAAGTTGATTTGTCTTCGTTTAAGTAGAATTTTAACTAAGTCTATTATTTTGATGTTAGTAATAGACAATATCACAGCTTCATAATTAAAATGGTCATTATTTATGCCTGCCTTAGTATAACATGCCCTTAGATCACATTAGGACTTCTTGATTAGTATCATAATTCGCTCATCTTATTTCCACTATCAGCACCCAATTGTGGGATTCCACCTTTGACTGGTGATAACTTTGCTGAATGGAAGGATGCCCTCATGCTTACATTTGGTTTGCT
This sequence comes from Helianthus tuberosus, assembly GCA_030545235.1. Classification (NCBI taxonomy): domain Eukaryota; kingdom Viridiplantae; phylum Streptophyta; class Magnoliopsida; order Asterales; family Asteraceae; genus Helianthus; species Helianthus tuberosus. The sequence goes on from CM060450.1 coordinate 42,095,775, forward strand.
AGACTTCGATTATGCTCTAAGAGAGAATAAGCCAGCGGACCTTACTCCTCAAAGTACTGCTGCTGAGCAGATAATTCATGAAAAATGGACTAGGTGTAACCGCATGTCTCTCATGTTCATGAAGCAGTCCATACACAATGCAATTAGAGGAGCTATTCCTGATTCTGAAGACGCTAAAACCTACCTGCCTTCTGTGGAGGCACAATTCAAAGGGACATCAAAAGCACACACTAGCACTCTTATCCTCAAGCTGGTTACGACTAAGTATGATGGGAGGAGCGGTATTCGCGAACACATCATGATGATGTATGACATGGCAAATAAGTTGAAGGGGCTAGAGATGGAAATAAGTGATGGTTTTCTTGTTCACTTCATCATCACTTCGCTTCCTTCGTCCTATGAAGCATTCAAGATCAATTACAACACTCAGAAGGACAAATGGACGATGAGTGAGTTGGTCGCTATGTGTAACAATCCTCAATAAACCGACACCCTAATATATTTTAAAATATCCCAATATGTTCCAAAATACACTCCAACACAAATGGGCCTCAAATACATTAAATAGTAATTAAAATAATTAAAAACTGAATTTTTAAGTTGAGGCGGGCCGCGTAACCCCACCCCAACCCTTACGCGGGTCGCGTAAGCTTAAAAGGTGGCACGGCCCTGGGCCGCCACGTGGCCCAACACTCGGCGAGCCTACCTGATGATCCAGCTAAGCTACACGTTGACCTGAGGTCAACGCGGGCCGCGTAGGCCCTGCTCTCATGTTACGCGGGCCGCGAGGGAACCGGTTTCAGCAACTATATAAAGGAGCCATCGGGTTCAACCAGAAATCGTTCAAAATTCTCAATCTCAAATTCTGATATTAGGCATAATACGCGGGTATTATACCCCCCCTAATTAGAGAAGTTAGGCTCCGTTGTAAGTATTATAACCCCTGGATACGTATTAGATACGCTGCCCGATTGATCTATGGTTTCGTAACGGCTGTCGTGGTTGCCCGACGTAGTCGTTGGAATGCCGTCTCGGGGAGGGTATTACTAATGTTAAAATGGGTTATTATACTAACGCGTGTGCATTTGTGTAAATTTTAGATTATCACCAGGAAATCCTTACGGAAAATCTAAGACATCAATGTGAGTTGATCCACTTTTGTAAACCTTTTTGTTAACTGTTTTACAAAACCTTAAATACTTTTCCATGCGAATAACAGTTATTGAGTATTTGTAAGAATACAATTATGATGAGTATGTTGGGGTTTTGTATACAAAATTTGTTACCACCTGGTCAAGGAGTAACATTTCCACAAGTCGGGTTCGACGGTACCATGGATGTTAATTGATATATCTTGGAAACAAATATAATTGCGGGATCGCCCTCAATACTGTACACTGTGAAATGATTATTATTTAAACTTGATTAAACTGGGATTCACTCACCAGTATTTCCCACTGACAAATGTTTTTAAAACGCGTTTCAGGTAACAAACTGTGAAAGCCAAATAGAAGCCAGCTGGATAGCACTGAAGGCTTGAAAAAGTGGCAATAAAGTTACCTAATATAAAATAGATTTTTTTATTAAATAAATAGGATTTATTCCTATGAAAACGTGTATACTATGAACTTGGGTTTTAACCCATTTGTTTAATACTATGAAAATGTGGTATTTTACTCTGATCAAATATTTCCTAACTACGGTCCTGATGAAAAATTCCGCTGCCAAATTAGACAATATGAGATACCATCGAAACTGGCTCGCGGCCGCCCGTTTCCGGGGAAGTGGGATCGGGGGTTGCGACAGGAGGTGGTATCAGAGCTAAGCCACTGATTCAGCCACAGAGGTGTTCTGCTGACATCAAAATGTAAAGTGTTAGGAAATAAATTACAGGAATACGTGCATAATTGTATTTATTGTTATGTGTTATTTGAATATTTGTTAGTTTACAGTATGAGCGACCAAGGACCATCAGACGTGTACCGTCAATTGTCTGGTTCGCCTAGAAGCGAAGGCACCTCCTCTTCTTAGCCTGCCCTCTCAGGGTACTCTGCTGATACGGAAGAAGGAATCTTTGTGCTTAAGGCTCAGTCCGATGAGCCATTTCCTCATAAAAAGAGGGGATCGAGGGGCACACGAGCGTAGAAAACGTATGAAAAAGTTACAAGAACAGATGGTACTAGCAGCAGCCAAGAGAGAAACAGATGCCTATGCCCAGGATATGATAAATAGGGGTATAGCCAATATTCACATCCTAGCAACCACTGTAGTTGACCCTAATCTGGAGCAAATAATAGCACCCCATCCACAACCACCAATCCCTGACCAACTGATGGAGATAGAAAACCCTGAAAATCAAGTAGAGATGCATGACTTCAATCCAGAAGAAATCCCTAGGGTACCAGCACCAAACCCCTTAGACCCAAATTACGATCCCTGGTGGGACGAAGTTAGGGACTATGTGCAACGCTACCCGATACATGAAGACACACCCATGCAGAACGTAGGAGCCTATCCTGGTATGGACCCTTTAGATCCCTATTACCACGATGAATATGTTAGGGAAATTTTAGAAGATCCTTACCGATTTCAGGCACCTACACCCCCATATCAGGAACCCGCACCCCAGATTCCGAACCCAGTCCTAGAACCTGCACCCCCAATGAGTGCAGAAAACGTATAAGAACTTAGGACTTTTGGTGAGGAAATTTTAGAGAGCAGTGAGAGAATGAGACAGGTGGGAGAGCGACTCATCTGGAAATACGACGAGCGCAATATGGATTTTTGGATAAATCCATATCCGTGAATATGATGGTAGAGACGGTAATAGTAATAATAATATAATAAAATAAAATATGTGTGTACGGATGCCTACTACTATTAGTGTAATTCTATTTCAGTTGGTATTGTAATTTTTATTTCAGTACTGGTGTGTAATAGATGCCTAGTATATAGATGAATAGAGTAAAGTCACAAAGATCGACGCTTTTGGCAAAAATGTGTGTCATGTGATTGACTACATTAAATATTATTTTGTGATATTAATACGAGGTAAATGTTTAAAATTCAGATGGCCGACGAAGAAAATCAAGGAAATCTGAATAACGATAAACAGAGTAACATTAACGTGGTTAATGAGAATCCGAGCATCAATAACAATGGAAACCAAATGGATAATAGTGTCGTTCAACACATAGTGGCACAAGGAATTATAGATGCGATGCCATTTATTATTCAAACGGTTCAAGAAGCGAATAATAAAAGTAAGTATAGCAGTAAGCGACCAACTGAACCAGAAAACAGCGTGAACAATGGACCCGTACTTCAAGTACCCATTACCAAAAGAAGAAGAACCATGCATTATGGTTGTTCTTACAAAGAATTCTGGTCTTGTAAACCAATAGAATTCTCGGGCAATGAAGGACCCATTGCAGCACTACGCTGGATAGAGAAAACTGAGGCTGTTTTAAAAATAAGTAAGTGTGCTGAAGAAGATAAGATAATGTTTGCTTCTAACTTGTTTAAGAATTCGGCGTTAGAATGGTGGAACACTATCCTCCAGTCAAGAGGAAGTGATAAGGTATACAACATGGAATGGGAAGAATTTAAGAATATGGTAGAAAGGAAATTATGCCCTCCTAATGAAAAGGAACAGATAGCTAATAAGTTCCTAAACTTAAGAATGACCGGGGTAGATAGTAAGGGTTATACTACCACATTCTTTGAATATGCTAGAATAGTACCAACCCTTGCATCACCTGAACTAGTGTTAATCTCCCGTTATATCTGGGATTAATTGGAGAAATTAGACATGTAGTCAAGGCAGCTAGACCTCAAACTATAGAAGAAGCTGTAGAACTAGCCAATACATTGACAGATGAGTTAATCCGTACTAGGGAAGAAGATCAGAGGATAAACCTAACCCAAAGGCTTACCCAAGAATTCCGTTATGGGAATTACAACCGTAGGAATATAGGTTCTACCTCTGCACCATTCTGTAAGGTCTGCAAGAAAAAGCATTCGGGAAAATGCTATACTCTTTGCAATTTCTGCAAGATGCCAGGACACAAGGAAGAAGATTGCAGGAGAAAATCCAGTAACGGACTATGCTACAACTGTAGAGAAAAAGGTCACATCAAGCTGAATTGTCCAAAATTGGCTCCAGTTGTGAACAACAGGAACACTAAAAAAGCTAGAGCATTCGTTCTAACCGCAGATGAAGCCAAGATGATTCCAGATGTGATAGCTGGTACGTTTTTAGTTAATGATATATTTTCTAAAGTATTATTTGACTCTGGTGCGAACCAAAGTTTTATTAATACTTCGTTTTGCAAACTTCTAAATCAGTCATTAACTAAACTACCACAAGAATGCCTAGTAGAGACAGCTAATGGAGAAACTGTTAGGATTTCTGAAATCTTGCAGGGAGCAAGAATAGAAATTTTAAATCAGAAGTTTAGGACAAACCTTTATCCCATGAATCTGGCAGGATTTGATGTCGTTTTAGGAATGGATTGGTTAATAGCCAATAAAGCCAGTATTTTATGTGATCAAAAGTCAATTCAAGTAAATTCACCAAAAGGTGAAAAGATCACAATTAAAGGAGATAAACCCTCTAGGTCCACTAAATTTATCTCGGTGATGAAAACTGTAAGCTATATAAGAAAATGTTCTATAGTGTATTTGATTTCTATAATCACTAACACTAAAGGAAAAGAATTAAAAGACATTCCAGTAGTGTCTCAGTTTCCAGATGTATTTCCAGAAGAATTACCAGGACTACCGCCGGATAGAGAAGTTGAATTCAAAATTCACCTGCTACCAGGAACGTCCCCGATTGCCAAAGCACCTTACCGTTTGGCACCCACCGAAATGCAGGAACTGAAGAAACAATTGGATGAATTACTGGAAAAAGGATTTATACTACCAAGTTCGTCACCATGGGGAGCACCGATTTTATTCGTTAAAAAGAAGGACGGATCAATGCGTATGTGCATTGACTACCGTGAATTAAACAAGGTCACGATTAAGAATCGGTACCCATTACCGAGAATCGTTGATCTGTTCGACCAACTGCAAGGAGCTCGATTTTTCTCTAAAATCGATTTAAGGTCAGGATATCATCAATTAAAGGTACAGGAAGAGGACATTCCTAAGACCGCATTCAGAACAAGGTATGGCCATTATGAATTTACTGTCATGCCATTTGGTTTAACCAATGCCCCAGTCGCATTTATGGACACGATGAAACGAATATGTAAGCCATATTTGGATAAATTCATAATTTTTTTTATAGATGATATTCTAATTTACTCTAAGAGTGAAGAGGAACATGCAAAGCATTTGCACGCACTTTTAAGTCTATTAAGAAAGGAAAAGCTTTATGCTAAATTTTCAAAGTGCGAGTTTTGGCTAGAACAGGTACAATTTCTTGGACACTTAGTGAACCATGAAGGAATTCATGTGGATCCAACAAAGATCGAGGCGATTATTAAATGGAAAACCCCTGAGTCACCAACTAAGGTTAGAAGTTTCTTAGGATTGGCCGGTTATTATAGGAGATTTATTTGAGATTTTTCTAGAATAGTCATTCCTTTGACTAAGTTAGCATGTAAATCCATTAAGTTTGAATGGGGACCAAAACAAGAAGAAGCATTTAGAATTCTTAAGCATAAATTAACCCATACACCCATACTAGCGTTACCAGAAGGAACATAAGATTTTGTAGTCTATTGTGACGCTTCTAAATTAGGTTATGGATGTGTATTAATGCAACGCCAAAAAGTTATAGCCTATGCATCTAGACAACTTAAGAATCATGAAGAGAATTATTCAACTCATGATCTAGAACTAGGAGCTATAATTTTTGCCCTTAAGATTTGGAGATATTACATTTATGGTAGTAAGTTTACCATATTCACTGATCATAAGAGTTTAAGGTATGTTTTTGGGCAAAAGGAGTTGAATATGAGACAAAGACGTTGGATGGAGATGCTTAGCGACTATGATTGTGATATCCAGTTTCATGAAGGAAAGGCAAATGTAGTGGCAGATGCTTTAAGTCGAAAGTATCATGAAAAGCCAAAAAGAGTACATTCTCTTAAATTAAATCTACAAGTAGATTTAAATTATCAAATCAGAAAAGCACAAGAATCAGTAATCAAGGATGATGTTGAAAAACTAAAAGGTATGATTAAGGAATTAGAACAAGGAACGGATGGAATTTGGAGATTTCATAAAATGAGAATGTGGATACCTAAATTAGGAAACCTATGTCATCGTATATTAGAAGAAGCCCATAAGTCTAAGTATATGATGCATCCAGGAAGTGATAAAATGTACCAGGATTTAAGGAAAAATTTCTGGTGGATAGGCATGAAAATGGATATAGCAGCCTATTTTTCTAAATGTTTAACTTGTTCACAAGTTAAAGCTGAACACCAGAGACCCTCAGGTTTGTTACAACAATTAGAAATGCCAATGTGGAAATGGGAATTAATAACAATGGATTTTGTTACTAAATTACCCAAAACAAAGAAAGGTAATGATACAATCTGGGTGATTGTAGATAGGCTAACCAAGTCAGCTCATTTCCTACCAATGAAAGAAACTTTCAGTATGGATCAATTAGCTAAATTATATGTAAATGAAATTGTTTCATTACATGGAATTCCTTTATCTATTGTTTCTGATAGGGATAGCCGATTTACCTCTCATTTTTGGTCAAGTTTCCAAAAAGCCATGGGAACTAAGTTAAATCTAAGCACAGCTTATCATCCTCAAACAGACGGACAAAGCGAAAGAACAATTCAGACAATGGAAGACATGTTTAGAGCTTGTGTAATTGATTTCGGAGGTAATTGGGACAATCACTTACCTTTAATAGAATTTTCTTATAATAATAGTTATCACACAAGTATCAATGCTGCATGATGCGTGTGAAGTGTTACTTATTTTAGGTGTATATTTTAAGCCCTTTTTAACACTTATTTTAGCCAAGTTTTAAATTTATAAAACACGATATTTCACTAACACTAAACACACATATGGGCAAGTGCACCCATCGTTGAGTGTAGTATAGCGTTGGTAAGATACCGAGGTCGTCCAAGGACACAAGAGCTTTTAATACCGGTTTATCCTCAACGTCTAACCAAAACAAAAGTTTAGAAAAATGTTTTAAACTAAGAAAAATAAAACTAACTAAAATGCTGAAAATAAAAATAAAAAATAAAAACAGATAGACAAGATGAATCACTTGGTTCCGACTCGTATCTAGTATAACCTTTGATTATTTCCGCACTTTTGCACATAATTAAGAGATTATCTTAGTTATTGTAGTAGGCCCCTCTTTTGAAGGTGACGTTACCCTCACCCCAGTAGTTTGAGTCAGCAGGGATACAATCCTAAAAGGGTGGATTATTGGAAGATAATGAATTAAGTTATTAATGCAGTATTGTGGTAGGCCCCGCTTTTGGCGGTGACGTTACCCTCGGCTAAGTAGTCTGAGTCAGCAGGGATACAGTCCTAAATAGCCGGGTTATAGTATTAATAGTAGTTAACTTATGAGGGGATCAAAGAGTTTGGACCCCCGCCATCCAATACCGTGAAGTATTGAAGGAGGTCCTACGAAATTTGACCCAGGTCCATTGCAGGACCTCTAAACGCTGAACAATGGCAAGACCTTTACCAAACCGTTCCCTTAACCCCCTACCAGGTAGCCAACATACCTCCATATAGACCGTGGAGATATGAATGGTGAAAATCCTTTATTTTATATAGACAGTAAAATAATGCCAAGACACCACGGACAAACGATAAGGAAAGATCACCTTCAACATAAGTAACTAGTTATTAAAGTCATTAATACAAAACCAAATAAAAAGTGCAAAAGATTAGAAATAAAAAGTATTATACTAGACACTTTGTCTTCACCAAGTGATGTAAGAGACTTAGGCAAACATGGCCTTGATTGTCAAGAACTCTTACGATCAATCTTGGATCCCGAGACGACCCACACACTCTATGATGGACAATGGATGATGGTGGTGGATGATGGTGTTGTGATGGTGGTGGGTGGTGGATGAAGTGTGAGAGAGGTGGTGTGCCAAGGGATGAGATGAAATGAATCCAAGCACTCCTATTTATAGGCTGAACAGAGAGCTGGACACGGCCCCGTGTCCGCTGGACACGGCCCCGTGCCCGTTTGACACTCTCTCTCCTCATTAATTGTAATTCGCAATTACAATAAATGCGCCTGCTGTACTTTCGACACGCCCCCGTGTCCGCTGAGCACGGCCCCGTGATGGGCAATAGAAGCTTCTATAGGTTTGTCTTTTCTGCTGCTTCTTGGGCACGACCCCGTGCTGGCTGAGCACGGGGCGTGTTCAGCCTTCTGTTTTCTCTATTTTGCTTTGGAAGGTGCCGTTGAGGGTTCGGGCAGTCCACTAATGTTCCTTTTCTTGTATTTATGTTGGATTTAGCTGTCTTTTTGCTTCTTTTGCGTTTTTGAGCTCATTTAATCCTGAAAATACAAAAGGAAGACAAAAACACTCTTTTTCCAATATTAGTACTAAAAAAGGGTTAGTTTTATGCCTCATTTGATGTAATTTATATGTTGCATTTTACACACATCAAATACCCCCACACTTGAACTTTTGCTTGTCCTCAAGCAAAACTCTTTAATATGTGGCTTACACTCCCAAATGGAATAGGTAGAAGAGAAGGTTTTGGTCTTGTCATAGAGTGTCGGGATTTCCAAGATCTTTTTGGGTTTTATTTTTATTTATTTACACTCCTATTCGTAATGATTTATTTAGAACTGTTCATAAAAGAAATTACTTATTTGGGCATAACATGCCTTTTTAAAATTCTATTTATATACAAGTTCACATACCTCGCGGGGAAATCACTCACACTCGGCCGAAAGTGTATTTTTAGTGAATCACTCGAGAGCGGCACGGAACTTATTCCTACCATAGGCTTGCCAAGAAATCAATCCTCCTCCTTTTTAACTTTTATACCTTTGTAGATATCAAGAGAACTTTGTGGGTTAATGGTTGGCTAGGGTTAAAGGTAGGTGGTTGGGTTAGTGGTTAGTAGAAAAAGGGCTAAAAGCGTAACAAGTGTCGGTTTTCGTATTTTTGCAACTTTTTATTTTTGATGAAGCTTTTATTCAAACAAAGTTATTTTTGATTACTTTGTTTGTTTATTTTCTTTTTGCTTCATCATTATCAATTTTTTTTTTTTTTTTTTTTACGAAGAACCGAACTTGTTACTAAAATAAAGGGTTAAAAAAAATGAAAAAGGTTTTGGTGGGTGAAAAGGTTTTTGTTTGGGTGATGAAACGAAAAGGTTTAGGCTCAAAGGGGCTAACTAGGGGGATTTTTGGGTAGGTGGTAAAAAAAAGAAAAATAATGGTGTAGAAATGAAAAAGGTTAGTCCTAATGCCTCCATCATTTACTTACTCGGGTTTAAGTTGATAAGGACCGGGAATGTATTGTCATGGCAAGTTCTAGAGTCGTAAGAACCAAGCAGCTATTCACACAAGAAACGAAAAATGAGCATTTAGTCAAATGATATGTAATTGTGTGCTCAATAAAGGCTCGAAACTCACTTTTGTGGGAATGAGTTTTTATGTGATCAAGTATATATAATCAAATTTTAAAATAAGTTTGTCATGCCTTTTCATAATTTTCTTATGTTGGTTCTTTTTATCACTACGCTATCGGTTGTAAATTTGTAAAAATATAACCTTTTTGAGAACTTGAATTTCCCGAGTTAAACCTAGACAAGTAAAAAAAATGAAATTTTTGAAAAAAATTCGGGGTGATTAGCGGTTCCAATAGAGTTTTGTGTAAGGCTTGTATTTAGGACTTGCAAAATTCAAGGTTTTAGCATCCCCCCCACACTTAAATTACACATTGTCCTCAATGTGTCCCAAAAATAATTTTTTAGGTTGATTAGATGTGTAAAATAGTGTTTAAAAAGCAAAAATTTGTGTTACTGGGCACTGAACACGGCCCCGTGTTATCCGGGCACGGCCCCGTGTTCAAGTGCCAGTAACAAAATTGAAATAAGAGAAACAGAAGACTGGACACGGGGGCGTGTTGGGTGAACACGGCCCGTGTCCAGGTACCTGTACTGGGCGTTTTTCTGCAGGTGGTTTGACACGGGGCCGTGTTGGTTGAGCACGGCCCGTGTTGAACCTTCTGAACTGGAGAAAATTGTCGGGTTGCCTCGTTCTTGTGCATGGGATCATTTCTCTCGTTCCCCTTTTCATCCTTTACCACCATGAGTGTGTTTTACTCATTATAAACCATCCAAACCTTAAAACCATCATTTCATTTCACCATAGAGAGAACTTACATAATCCTAAATTAAACTAGATAAAACAAAGAAATAACAAACCATGGAGTCCTAGCCTTTACTTTATTTTAATTTAGCAAAATTTCCAAGAAGTAATTAATCTTGGTTAAACAAGGCCTTTATGAACTCCTTCTTCCGAGTGCGGTTCTCCTCAAATGTCGGCGAGCCATTCTTCTATCTCCCTTGGAAGGAGAAAAGAAGGCTTATTGGCATTAGTTTGAGGAGTTTCAACTTCCACCGGGATCTCTTGTTGGTGTTCCATGGGAGGTTCCGCCTGAAAGTCTTCCCACCCGGTAGGTTTGTTGATTCCGAGTGCCAGGTTCCAATCCTGTTGAGGAAGGACTGGTTCCATTGGAGGTGCTACAAGAATATTTAACCTCTGGTGCAAGAGGTTAATTTCTTGGAAGCTGCTTTCAAGTCCCATCGTTAGATCGTTAATACGGTCGATTAGGACCTCCTCTACTGAAGTCATTTCGTCGAGAGCCTCCCTTAATGCTATCACATAGTGTACAAGTGTAGCTTCAATGGAGGGTCTTCTTCCTCTACGGCTGTTCGGTGAATGCATAGGAGATGTTTCGCTGTTTTCACTTGTCATCCTACGAAAAATAAACTAAAAATAGCTTATTTAATGAAACAGTAACCGGACACGGCCCCGTGCTCACTGAGCACGGCCCCGTGTTCATCTTTCTGCAGAGTTTTGGAACAAGGAAACTTGGATTTTTAAGTTATTTTCTGAATGTTGTGGGCCCTTTTTGGCTACTAATAACTTAAAACAATGTTTCATAACATGTTTTTACCTAGATTCTTTGAACAAAACTCATTTATCCCTACCATAGAGTTGGAGGAATTCCAAACTTTCAATGGTAGCTCTTGGAGAAAGATGAAGAAGAAGGAAATAGCTAAAAGAGGAAAGGACAAGATGGGTTGTTGGAACCTTCTTTTAGACTTACCTAGGATAGTTTGAGAGAAGATTCCTGCAAATCTCTGCCCCAAGTTGGTCCAAATGTGCAGAATTCTTGGCTGCATTTATAGAAAACGACAGCAACCTGGACACGGCCCCGTGTTCAGTGGACACGGCCCCGTGTGCAGGTGGAGTTCTGACACAGTTTGTCCGTATTCTGACGTACTGATCAGAATGGAATCTTTCGATGGACACGGGGGCGTGTTGGCTGGGCACGGCCCCGTGTCTAGGGACTGTTTTATGAAGTTGTCTAGTTTTTTAAGGAACTTGTTAGTATCGGGTGGCTCCTGACTGGTTGGAACAACCCCAAAGTGCCTAATATACCTTAATTGTCCTAGACTAAGGCGAGAACGCAAGAGGTTGTCGGTGAGGGTAATTCCTATTTTCATTCTAGGTGGACAAGTCCAACCCTTTTCTGGGCTCTTGTTAAAGAAGGTATATGCCGAATCGCTCAGGTCTATGTATGCACCGAACGAAGTCGATGGAGAGTCCTTCACGGCACAATCGACACAGGGACGACTATCGTCCAAGTCTTTGCTAGGTACGAAGGTATTTTTGGGAGCAACGAGGTTGTCGGAATGCGGTTCCAACATTTCTTCATGGGTATCGTCTTGGGGTGGAATAAAATCCTTCCCAAGCTCTTCTATCCATTTCAGAATTAGCTCTTCTAGTTGAATTAACTCGCTAAGGAGCATTTCCCCTAGAATATCTGGCTGGGCGCATTCGAGGGAGAAATAGTGCTTATTTTTACTTTCGCCCCTCTTAAGGTTGTGAGAAGATGGTGGGTCCATGTAGTGGGGCCTATAATTTAGGAAGTAGCATTTTACTTCTTCATGTTCGCCACCACATAATTGACACCACTTACCATAAGAGTGCCGAAAGTAAAAATAATTACTATCACTCATGTTTATGTCAGAAATTACCAACCGTCGGGATCTAACGGTTCTGTTTTCAGTAACTGAAACTTGGGCACGGGGGCGTGTTGAGTGGGCACGGCCCCGTGTTCAGCTTACTGTCTGATGTAAAACAGGATTGCCAGTTCCAATGATTGAGCACGGGGGCGTGTTCAGCGGGCACGGCCCGTGCTGAGCTCTGCAGAAGCTGAAAAACTAAGAAAATCCTAAAAAAAATAAAAAGAAAAATAAAAGATGATTAGGCCGTTGATTCCTAACTTTCTTAAAATCCTTGTGTCCCCGGCAGCGGCGCCAAAAACTTGATGCGTGTGAAGTGTTACTTATTTTAGGTGTATATTTTAAGCCCTTTTTAACACTTATTTTAGCCAAGTTTTAAATTTATAAAACACGATATTTCACTAACACTAAACACACATATGGGCAAGTGCACCCATCGTTGAGTGTAGTATAGCGTTGGTAAGATACCGAGGTCGTCCAAGGACACAAGAGCTTTTAATACCGGTTTATCCTCAACGTCTAACCAAAACAAAAGTTTAGAAAAATGTTTTAAACTAAGAAAAATAAAACTAACTAAAATGCTGAAAATAAAAATAAAAAATAAAAACAGATAGACAAGATGAATCACTTGGTTCCGACTCGTATCTAGTATAACCTTTGATTATTTCCGCACTTTTGCACATAATTAAGAGATTATCTTAGTTATTGTAGTAGGCCCCTCTTTTGAAGGTGACGTTACCCTCACCCCAGTAGTTTGAGTCAGCAGGGATACAATCCTAAAAGGGTGGATTATTGGAAGATAATGAATTAAGTTATTAATGCAGTATTGTGGTAGGCCCCGCTTTTGGCGGTGACGTTACCCTCGGCTAAGTAGTCTGAGTCAGCAGGGATACAGTCCTAAATAGCCGGGTTATAGTATTAATAGTAGTTAACTTATGAGGGGATCAAAGAGTTTGGACCCCCGCCATCCAATACCGTGAAGTATTGAAGGAGGTCCTACTAAATTTGACCCAGGTCCATTGCAGGACCTCTAAACGCTGAACAATGGCAAGACCTTTACCAAACCATTCCCTTAACCCCCTACCAGGTAGCCAACATACCTCCATATAGACCGTGGAGATATGAATGGTGAAAATCCTTTATTTTATATAGACAGTAAAATAATGCCAAGACACCACGGACAAACGATAAGGAAAGATTACCTTCAACATAAGTAACTAGTTATTAAAGTCATTAATACAAAACCAAATAAAAAGTGCAAAAGATTAGAAATAAAAAGTATTATACTAGACACTTTGTCTTCACCAAGTGATGTAAGAGACTTAGGTAAACATGGCCTTGATTGTCAAGAACTCTTACGATCAATCTTGGATCCCGAGACGACCCACACACTCTATGATGGACAATGGATGATGGTGGTGGATGATGGTGTTGTGATGGTGGTGGGTGGTGGATGAAGTGTGAGAGAGGTGGTGTGCCAAGGGATGAGATGAAATGAATCCAAGCACTCCTATTTATAGGCTGAACAGAGAGCTGGACACGGCCCCGTGTCCGCTGGACACGGCCCCGTGCCCGTCTGACACTCTCTCTCCTCATTAATTGTAATTCGCAATTACAATAAATGCGCCTGCTGTACTTTCGACACGCCCCCGTGTCCGCTGAGCACGGCCCCGTGATGGGCAATAGAAGCTTCTATAGGTTTGTCTTTTCTGCTGCTTCTTGGGCACGGCCCCGTGCTGGCTGAGCACGGGGCGTGTTCAGCCTTCTGTTTTCTCTATTTTGCTTTGGAAGGTGCCGTTGAGGGTTCGGGCAGTCCACTAATGTTCCTTTTCTTGTATTTATGTTGGATTTAGCTGTCTTTTTGCTTCTTTTGCGTTTTTGAGCTCATTTAATCCTGAAAATACAAAAGGAAGACAAAAACACTCTTTTTCCAATATTAGTACTAAAAAAGGGTTAGTTTTATGCCTCATTTGATGTAATTTATATGTTGCATTTTACACACATCACTGCACCATTCGAAGCACTTTATGGACGAAAGTGCCGAACCCCAGTCTGTTGGGCAGAAATTGGGGAAAAGCAACTATCTAGACCTGAGATAGTACAAAAAACAACTGACAAGATCATTCAAGTCAAGGAACGACTGAAAGCAGCACGTGATCGACAGAAGAGTTATGCTGATAACCGACGCAAACCATTAGAATTTCAAGTAGGAGATAAAGTGTTGTTGAAAGTCTCTCCTTGGAAAGGAGTAGTAAGATTTATCAAAAGAGGAAAGCTAAGTCCCAGGTATATTGGACCTTTTGAGATTATTAAAAGAATAGGACCTGTAGCCTATAAACTACAACTGCCAGAGGAAATGGCAGGAATACATGATGTATTTCAAGTATCTAATCTCAAGAAATGCTTAGCCAATGAATCACTGGTAGTACCTCTTAAGGATATAGAGGTAAATGAACAACTCAAGTTTGTAGAAAAGCCTCTACAGATTGAAGACATGAAAGTCAAGAACCTCAAACATAAGAGATTAGTTCTGGTCAAAGTGAAGTGGGACTCCAAAAGAGGACCTGAGTATACATGGGAGCTTGAATCTGAAATACAAAGGAAATATCCACACTTGTTCCAGTAGATCTCGAGGACGAGCTCTAAAACAAGGTGGGGAGGATGTAACAATCCTCAATAAACCGACACCCTAATATATTTTAAAATATCCCAATATGTTCCAAAATACACCCGATACGCGAAAACGGGCCTCAAATACATTAAATAGTAATTAAAATAATTAAAAACTGAATTTTTAAGTTGAGGCAGGCCGCGTAACCCCACCCCAACCCTTACGCGGGCCGCGTAAGCTTAAAAGGTGGCACGGCCCTGGACCGCCACGTGGCCTAACACTCGGTGAGCCTACCTGATGACCCATCTAAGCTACACGTTGACCTGAGGTCAACGCGGGCCGCGTAGGCCCTGCTCTCATGTTACACGGGCCGCGAGGGAACCAGTTTCAGCAACTATATAAAGGAGCCATCGGGTTCAACCAGAAATCATTCAAAAATCATTTCTCAATCTCAAATTCTGATACTAGGCATAATACGCGGGTATTATACCCCCTAATTAGCGAAGTTCTGCTCTGTTGTAAGTATTATAACCCCTGGATACGTATTAGATACGCTGCCCGATTGATCTAGGGTTCCGTAACGGCTGTCATGGTTCTGCCCGACGTAGTCGTTGGAATGCCGTCTCGGGGAGGGTATTACTAATGTTAAAATGGGTTATTATACTAATGCGTGTGTATTTGTGTAAATTTTAGATTATCACCAGGAAATCCTTACGGAAAATCTAAGACAGCAATGTGAGTTGATCCACTTTTGTAAACCTTTTTGTTAACTGTTTTACAAAACCTTAAATACTTTTCCATGCAAATAACAGTAATTGATTATTTGTAAGAATACAATTATGATGAGTATGTTGGGGTTTTGTATACAAAATTTGTTACCACCTGGTCAAGGAGTAACATTTCCCCAAGTCGGGTTCGACAGTACCATGGATGTTAATTGATATATCTTGGAAACAAATATAATTACGGGATCGCCCTCAATACTATACACTGTGAAATGATTATTATTTAAGTTTGATTAAACTGGGATTCACTCACCAGTATTTCCCACTGACAAATGTTTTTAAAACGCGTTTCAGGTAACAAACTGTGAAAGCCAAATAGAAGCCAGCTGGACAGCACTGAAGGCTTGGAAAAGTGGCAATAAAGTTACCTAAAATAAAATAGATGTTTTTATTAAATAAATATGATTTATTCCTATGAAAACGTGTGTACTATGAACTTGGGTTTTAACCCATTTGTTTAATACTATGAAAATGTGGTATTTTACTCTGATCAAATATTTCCTAACTACGGTCCTGATGAAAAATTCCGCTGCCAAATTAGACAATACGAGATACCACTGAAACTGGCTCGCGGCCGCCCATTCCCGGAGAAGTGGGATCGGGGGTTGCGACACTATGTGCGTACTGGAGGAAGAGAGTATGAAGATGGATCGCACTACTGATGTTGCTAACTTGACCACCTCCAACTCTAAGAAGAGGAAGAACAATTATCAAAGAAAGGATGCTTCCAAAGTCTAAAAGCCAAATCCTAATACAAATGCACCTTCCAGCTCTAAGAGCTCCTTAGGCAAACCCTGTTGCAAGTTATGTTAAGAAAACAGGACATAAGCAAAAGGAATGCCCTGACTTCAAGGAGTGGCTGGCTAAGAAAGGTAACGATTTTTTCATGATACTTGAGTCCTTTAATTTAAATGTTCATGCTAATTCTTGGTGGTTTGATTCTGGTTCTATGGTTCATGTAACCAACTCTACTCAGGGATTCTTTTCAATCCGGAAGCTGGGAAGAAACCAAAGAACACTTAAAGTTGGGGATGATCGGGAGTTAGAAGTGAAGGCCATAGGCACATTACAATTGTTTTTGAAAACTGGTTTATATATTAAACTTTATGATACCTTATATGTTCTTGAGGTAACTCGGAACCTTGTATCAGGACAAAAGTTAGACATGGATGGTTTTGTAGTTTCTCATGGTCATCGCAAACTCTCTATTCTTTATGATTCCGTTGTTTATGGTACTGGCATTCTGGATGGTGGTCTTTATAGATTAGAACTAGATGATAATTTTTCCAAATCTTTTTTGTCATATAATATTAATGAATCACTCACAAAGATGAAACATAATCGAGACTTAGAGACTTCATCTATGTTGTGGCATCAACGTTTAGGTCACATCTCAAGAGAACGATTAAATCGTCTTGTAAAGGATGAAGTCTTACCTCTTCTCGATTTCACTGATTTTGGAACATGTGTCAAATGTCTTAAAGGCAAAATGACATTAGCGAATAAGAAAGGTGCCACTAGGAGCTCTAATTTATTAGAACTCATTCACACTGACATTAGTGGTCCCTACCAAATCGCTGGCATAACAGGACATACTTCATTTATCACTTTCATTGATGATTATTCTCGTTATATGTACTTGTATCTTATTAAGGAAAAGTCTGAATCTCTTACAACTTTTAAAGATTATAAAGCTGAAGTTGAAAAGCAATTAGATCGTCAGATTAAAGTTAGGAAAAATTACACTTTTCGTCCTTTATGTTTGTACCTAGTTGCAATGGATGACCTTTACCTTTAATAATTACAGCCACAGTCCTTTATTTTGAAAACATGTTACACCTTTCGTCCTTTAGTGCTAACCATGTTAAAATTTTGAGTTAAATCTAGTCACATGAGGGTATTATGGTCATTTCACGTTTTTAATGTTATTATCTATATATTTAAAATATATATATATCAATATATAAAAACAAAAAGAATCTTGATAATAAAACTACAGACTTTTCTGTCTCCTTCAACTCTCTTCCTCTCTCTCTAAACTAAAATCACAACCACTTCTTTAAACTCTCTCTCTCTACTAAAACCACCACCACCGCCGCCTGTAACATCACCACCGCCGCTGCCGGTAGCCACCACCCCCTGCAGGTAACCACCTCCGCCTGCCGATAACCACCTCCGCCTGCCGATAACCACCACCCCCTGTGTGCTCATATAAGTGGTGGTGGTTTTTCAGTTTAGAAAGAGGGGGATATCTACAACCAATAACCCCACCAACACCTCTTACGTCATTCGCCTCCACCATCGCCAATAACCCCACCATTTGGATCAGATCTACAAAAATCCAGACCCCCAATGCTCAAAAGCTTTATTTGACTCCCGATTCAGGTAAACTTAACCGCACAGATTCACCATTGCAGAATTGTATGATTCGAATCGATTGTTGCAGAACCTTTGTCGGTTGTTAATGGTGATAGGTGGTGGTATTTGGGAGGAAGAGAGATGGGCGGTGAGGGTTTAGTCGGTGGCAGAATCGATTCAGGTAAACTTAACCGCACAGATTCACCATTGCAGAATTGTATGATTCGAATCGTTTGTTGCAGAACCTTTGTCGGTTGTTAATGGTGATAGGTGGTGGTATTTGGGAGGAAGAGAGATGGGCGGTGAGGGTTTAGTCGGTGGCCAGAGCGGTGGTGGCAGTGAGGCGTTGCGATGGTGGTGGCAGTGGTGACCGAATTATGACTGGAGTGGCAGGTGAAGTTTTGGTTAGGTTAGAAAGAGGGTGTTGACTTTAGAGAGGGAATATTGTTTGTTGACTTGTTTTTTTTAATAAAACTATATTAAATACTAATTATGTTAGTAAAATGACTAAATTACCCTTAACTGACTAGATCTAACAGAAAATTTTAACTTGGTTAGTGTTAAAGGACCTAGCGTGTAACATGTTTTCAAAATAAAGGACTGTGGCTGTAATTATTAAAGGTAAAGGTCATCCATTGCAACTAGGTACAAACATAAAGGACGAAAAGTGTAATTTATCCTTAAAGTTATGAGATCAGATAGAGGCGGTGAATATTATGGAAGACATACTGATCTGGGTCAAGCTCCTGGTCCATTTTATGAGTTTTGTAAGGGCCAGGGGATTGTGAACCAATACACCATGCCTGGTACACCTCAGCAGAATGGTGTCGCTGAACGAAGAAATCGTACCCTTATGAACATAGTGCGCAGTATGTTGGCCAACACTAATTTACCATTATTCCTCTGGACTGAAGCGTTAAAAGCAGCTGTTCATATACTCAATAGAGTTTCTTCTAAGTCTGTCCCTAAAAATCCTTATGAACTTTGGACAGGAATGAAACCGAGTCTTAAATATATGATAGTATGGGTGATGTGTGTAAAATGCAACATATAAATTACATCAAATGAGGCAAAAAACTAACCCTTTTTTAGTACTAATATTGGAAAAAGAGTGTTTTTGTCTTCCTTTTGTATTTTCAGGATTAAATGAGCTCAAGAACGCAAAAGAAGCAAAAAGACAGCTAAATCCAACATAAATACAAGAAAAGGAACATTAGTGGACTGCCCGAACCCTCAACGGCACCTTCCAAAGCAAAATAGAGAAAACAGATGGCTGAACACGCCCCGTGCTCAGCCAGCACGGGGCCGTGCCCAAGAAGCAGCAGAAAAGACAAACCTATAGAAGCTTCTATTGCCCATCACGGGGCCGTGCTCAGCGGACACGGGGGCGTGTCGAAAGTACAGCAGGCGCATTTATTGTAATTGCGAATTACAATTAATGAGGAGAGAGAGTGTCAGACGGACACGGGGCCGTGTCCAGCGGACACGGGGCCGTGTCCAGCTCTCTGTTCAGCCTATAAATAGGAGTGCTTGGATTCATTTCATCTCATCCCTTGGCACACCACCTCTCTCACACTTCATCCACCACCCACCACCATCACAACACCATCATCCACCACCATCATCCATTGTCCATCATAGAGTGTGTGAGTCGTCTCGGGATCCAAGATTGATCGTAAGAGTTCTTGACAATCAAGGCCATGTTTGCCTAAGTCTCTTACATCACTTGGTGAAGACAAAGTGTCTAGTATAATACTTTTTATTTCTAATCTTTTGCACTTTTTATTTGGTTTTGTATTAATGACTTTAATAACTAGTTACTTATGTTGAAGGTGATCTTTCCTTATCGTTTGTCCGTGGTGTCTTGGCATTATTTTACTGTCTATATAAAATAAAGGATTTTCACCATTCATATCTCCACGGTCTATATGGAGGTATGTTGGCTACCTGGTAGGGGGTTAAGGGAACGGTTTGGTAAAGGTCTTGCCATTGTTCAGCGTTTAGAGGTCCTGCAATGGACCTGGGTCAAATTTAGTAGGACCTCCTTCAATACTTCACGGTATTGGATGGCGGGGGTCCAAACTCTTTGATCCCCTCATAAGTTAACTACTATTAATACTATAACCCGGCTATTTAGGACTGTATCCCTGCTGACTCAGACTACTTAGCCGAGGGTAACGTCACCGCCAAAAGCGGGGCCTACCACAATACTGCATTAATAACTTAATTTATTATCTTCCAATAATCCACCCCTTTAGGATTGTATCCCTGGTGACTCAAACTACTGGGGTGAGGGTAACGTCACCTTCAAAAGAGGGGCCTACTACAATAACTAAGATAATCTCTTAATTATGTGCAAAAGTGCGGAAATAATCAAAGGTTATACTAGATACGAGTCGGAACCAAGTGATTCATCTTGTCTATCTGTTTTTATTTTATTTTTATTTTCAGCATTTTAGTTAGTTTTATTTTTCTTAGTTTAAAACATTTTTCTAAACTTTTGTTTTGGTTAGACGTTGAGGATAAACCGGTATTAAAAGCTCTTGTGTCCTTGGACGACCTCGGTATCTTACCAACGCTATACTACACTCAACGATGGGTGCACTTGCCCATATGTGTGTTTAGTGTTAGTGAAATATCGTGTTTTATAAATTTAAAACTTGGCTAAAATAAGTGTTAAAAAGGGCTTAAAATATACACCTAATATATATAACACTTCGCACGCATCAAGTTTTTGGCGCCGTTGCCGGGGACACAAGGATTTTGAGAAAGTTTAAAATCGACGGCCTAATCAGTTTTTCAAAACCTTTTCAAAACGCGCGCACATTTTTCTGCATTTTAGTTTAGTTTGCATTTACAGTAGCCTGAACACGGGGCCGTGCTCATTGAACACGCCCCCGTGCTGCATATTTTTAGTTAGATACCCAGATACAGAGTCTGAACACGGGGCCGTGCTCGTTGAACACGCCCCTGTGCTCAACGTGACCAGTAACTTTAATTAAAACGCCCAGATACAGATCCTGTACACGGGGCCGTGTTCACCAGACACGGGGCCGTGTCCAGCCTTCTGTTTCAATCTTGTTTCATTTTCTGGTCCCGAGACTCAGTTGCGGTCTGCTGAGTGATTCTTATGGATCAATACTCAGGAGGTTACAACTACACCTATGATGAGGATGATTATAGGGGTAATTATTGCACAAATTGTCGTAATACACGTTCGATTCAAAATAATCACTCGTATCAACCATCCAATTCATACACTTACTATGAGGAGCCCAGGTATGAGCCATCAACTTCATACACATCCTATGAAGACCAAAGGTATGAACCTCCTCCCTCATACTCGTATTTTGATGAACCAAGGTATAAGCCTTCTTACTCATACTTTGAGGAACCAAGATATGAGCCACCACCTTCATATGCTTATTATGAGGAACCTTGGCGTGAACAACCCACCTCATATGAGTATTATGAAGAACAAAATTACGAACTTTATCCATCATATGCTCACAATGAAGGACCATGGTGTGAACCATCAACTTCATATGGGTATTATGAGGAACAAAGGGTCGAACAACCGGATTCAAGCTTAGAAGGTAATGATTCTTTCTCTATAACCGAAGTGACCGATAGGATATTAGAACACATTAGAGTTATCGATCGATGTATAAAAGAAGCTCGCGCAAGGGAAGAGGAGTCCCGCGCAAGAGAAGAATTAAAAAAGGAAGAGATAACTAAAAATGAAAAAATGGAAGAACAAATAAGTGAAAAACCGACACATGAGCTAAGCAACGAAAAAGGTGAGTCCAATAACGTTAAAATCCAAGAAGAGTCTAATTTTGAAGAAATTAACCTCTTGACACCTGCTTTCGAAAATCATTGTTTAGTACCCACTCATGCTAAGTTTTTAAAAGAGTTAAACACTAACACTAAAATTGACGAAACAGTAAGTGTTAAGTTAACTAATGATCAAACTTCGCTAATAAAAGAAGACCCATTTGAAATTAACATCACACCGGTTCCATGTTTCTTTCAAAATTCGTTTATTAGTAATGTCACAATCGATAAAGATCTTTGTGTTAACATAATGCCTAACTACATTTTCGAAAAATTAAGTATTAGTGATTTTTCTCCACTTCAAATACCCATTTTTCTATCCAATCGGAAAGTAATAAAATCAATCGGTATAGTTGAAGATGTCTTGGTTCAAACAAATCAAATAGTAATCCCGACCGACTTTGTCATCCTCGATGACGCTCCTCTTGTGTTGGGACGACCATTTGTAAAAACTTACGAAGCTTTGAAAAACCGGAAGTTCAATAATCTACCTCTTCAATTAGGGGCATTTAAAAGAAGTGTCGATCTCGAACGATCAATGAAATATCCATTAGGCAATAATGACCCCCTAATTGAAGATGAAGATGAACCACCCGATACAAGTGAAGAGATTGACCACTTTGTTGAAGAAGAGGTCGCCATAGAACAAACTTTTAAAGTTCTTGATCGAAACGAGCAACCAAATAAGGAGTCTCCTAAAGACCCACCACTTGAGCTCAAAGAACTTCCAAAAGGTTTGGAATATGCTTTTCTGGACAAAGATGGTAAGTTACCTGTAATTATTTCGTCAAAATTAGATAACCTAGAAAAAGAAAAACTAATTAGTCTTTTGAAAAAACACAAAAATGCAATAGCTTGGAAACTTGTTGACATAAAAGGAATTAGTCCTTCTATGTGCACACACAAAATTTTGATGAATGATGACTACAAATCAGTCATACAACCACAACGTCGCCTAAATCCAAATGTTCAAGAAGTGGTTAAAAACGAAGTCATCAAATTACTTGACGCCGGACTTATCTATCCTATTTCCGATAGTCCTTGGGTGAGTCCCGTCCAAGTAGTTCCAAAGAAAGGAGGTATGACGGTAATTACTAACGAAAAGAATGAATTAATACCAACAAGAACCGTCACAGGATGGAGGGTATGTATAGATTATAGACGATTAAATGAAGCAACAAGAAAGGATCATTTTCCTTTACCATTCATTGATCAAATGTTAGAAAGATTATCCGGTCATAAATTTTACTGTTTCTTGGATGGTTTTTCAGGTTACTTTCAAATCCCGATAGCACCCGAAGACCAAGAAAAGACCACTTTCACATGTCCCTATGGAACTTTTGCTTATCGACGCATGCCGTTTGGTCTATGTAATGCCCCCGCAACATTCCAACGTTGCATGGTAGCCATTTTCCATGACATGATAGAAAAGACAATGGAAGTCTTCATGGACGACTTTTCTATCTTTGGGGATTCATACGACCAATGCCTCGATAACCTTGAACGAATGCTATCCCGATGTGTGGAAACTAACCTCGCCCTTAATTGGGAAAAATGCCATTTCATGGTAACGGAGGGAATAGTACTCAGTCACAAGATCTCAAGCGAAGGAATGGAGGTGGATCGAGCCAAAATAGATACCATTTCTAGATTACCTCCTCCATCCTCCGTAAGAGCTATTAGAAGTTTCCTAGGGCATGCCGGATTTTATAGGCGGTTTATCAAAGACTTTTCAAAAATCTCAAGGCCTCTAACAAAATTACTTGAAAAAGATGCTCCTTTCATCTTTGACAAGGATTGCAATCAAGCATTTCTAACCCTAAAGGAAATGCTAGTCAATGCACCTATTATGATAGCACCTGATTGGAAATTTCCTTTCGAAATCATGTGTGATGCTAGTGACTTTGCAGTTGGAGCTGTCTTGGGACAGAGAAAAGAAAAGCATTTCCACCCAATCTATTATGCTAGTAAAACACTTAACGATGCACAAGAAAATTACACAACAACTGAAAAAGAGTTACTAGCTGTGGTATTTGCTTTAGATAAATTTCGTTCTTACCTTGTTCTTTCTAAAACTATAGTCTATACAGACCATGCAGCCATTCGATATCTCTTTAAGAAGCAAGACGCAAAACCACGTTTGATTAGGTGGATTCTACTCCTCCAAGAATTCGACATTGAAATCAAAGACAAAAGAGGAGCAGAAAATACCGCAGCAGATCATCTTTCGCGCTTAGAAGACCCAGCTTTGGAGGTAACCAGGGACGAGCAAATCAACGAAAAATTTCCAACTGAATCCCTGGAAATGGTGGAATTTAAGGAAGAACCATGGTACGCCGACTTTGCTAACTACCTAGCTAGCGGAATAGTCGCAAAAGGGTGGCCACATCATCAAAGAAAAAAATTCTTTGCCAATGTGAAACACTATTTTTGGGAAGATCCATATCTTTTCAAAATGTGTGCCGACCAACTCGTCAGACGATGCGTACATGGTAGTGAAGCACGAAGAATTCTCCGCCATTGTCACGAAGGTCCATACGGAGGACATCATGGTGCTGCCAGTACCGCACGAAAGGTATTTGATTCAGGATTTTATTGGCCAACCATTTACAAAGATGCTCAAAATCTTGTAAAGACATGTGATGCTTGCCAAAGAACAGGTAATATTTCTTCCAAAAACGAAATGCCACAAAATGGCATTCTTGTTTGTGAAATTTTTGATGTGTGGGGACTCGACTTTATGGGACCTTTCCCACCATCAAAAGGAAACAAATACATACTTGTGGCAGTAGATTACCTGTCTAAATGGGCCGAGGCCGAAGCACTTCCAACAAATGATGGAAGAGTAGTGGTAAGATTTCTGAAAAAATTATTCTCTCGTTTTGGCACACCTAAAGCTTTAATAAGTGATAGAGGTACCCATTTTTGTAATCATCAACTTGAAAATTTTTTAACAAGATATGGGGTCTATCACCGGGTTTCGACAGCTTATCACCCTCAAACAAACGGACAAGCCGAAGTGACCAATAGAGGGTTAAAACGAATACTCGAAAAAACCGTAGGGTTAAATAGAAAGGAATGGGCTGCTAAATTGGATGATGCTTTATGGGCTTTTCGAACTGCTTATAAAACAACGATAGGTACAACCCCATATAAGCTAGTCTATGGAAAAAGTTGTCACTTGCCAGTAGAAATTGCACACAAAGCTTATTGGGCAATCAAATATGTAAACTTAGATCTAGAATTTGCTGGTAAAAATCGATTTTGTCAAATAAATGAATTAGACGAGCTTAGGAATTATGCATACTCAAACTCTGAGATTTATAAGGAAAGAATGAAAAATTGGCATGATAAACATATTAAACCTAATGAATTTCGGGTAGGAGATTTAGTTCTTTTGTTTAATTCACGACTTCGATTGTTTCCTGGTAAATTAAAGTCTAGGTGGTCAGGACCTTTTTCCGTCACCCATATTTTTCCACACGGTGCAGTAGAAATTAAACCTCGAAATGGGCCACCATTTAAAGTCAATGGCCAACGGCTGAAACTCTATCAAGGATTTATTGAGGATGAGGAAGAAGAGATCTCGCTTCAAAACGTGGAAGAATAAAAACATCATACCTGGTAAGTTACGAACGATTGAGGCGGCAAAATAAAGCGGTAAGTTTTCTAAACCATAGCTTATGGAAAAAGGGGCACTCACACGCGCACGAAAAAAAAAAAAAAAAAAAGCTCGGCACGAGGCCGTGTCCGCTGGACACGGGGCCGTGTTCGCGCTGCAGACGGGATAAAACCCCTTTTTCAAAACAGTTTCTTCATTCCACACGCCCCGTTTCCCCACAAAAGCTCTGGTTCCAGGCGATTTTTCGCGAAATTCCAACGTCTCTTACCGATCTAACAACGTCAAGGTATGATTCTGTCACTCTTAGTAGTTAGATTAGTTACTTGCATGTAGTTAATACACCACAAATTTGGGGAAAAATCTAGGGTTCTTGATGTTCATCCGGATCGAACCTAAAATTTTTGCCTAAATCTGTTTGCATTTAGTTAGATTAGTGTTAAGGGAAGTAAATACACGTGTATTGTTCATAGATTCACCCGATTTCTTACAAAAACCCCAAACCCTTGTTCTTGAACCGAAAAAGATAAAATTGATAGGGTAAACGGGTTATTTTGGGAAAAACGGCACTTAGGGTTTCATTTTCGGGGGAAACCGCACCTATTGGTTCAAAAATTTCCAAGTTTTCGAAACCGGGTCGAAAAATGGGATTTTTGAGTAACAGACCCCTGGACACGGGGCCGTGTCCGCTGGGCACGGGGTCGTGTCCAGCCCGCTGTTTGCAGTTTTGTCCGAAAATATTTCTGTTTCATGCTAACTTTTGGTGTATTCTTGCAGATAGCCAGGAAGTTTACTAGATTCAACGCCAATGAGCTAGATGCAAGAGCTCGATACGAGCTTCTTCAAACAAGGCCGGAGGAATACCCGAGGCAGGCGTGCACAGAACTACTAACCATGGTGAATCAAATTGACCGTTTCAACAACATTGTCACGGGACCACTCAGAGTCGCACTAACAACCCGACTCCGTTCCGTCCATGAATGCACCTTGGAATTCTACAGCACCTTTGCATTCACTTCAAGGTGCGACCCGTTCGATAATGACGGGGTGTCATTCAGGTGTGGCGGAACGAGGTATTCGATCTCCATGGCACAATTCGGGTCGATTATCGGGTTGTATGCGGAGGAGGATGCTGGAAACGAAGAAAATACAGGGGGATTGAGAGAGATCGATGACAACGAGCGCCAAGCCATGTGGGCTCAGATTGGGGAAGGGTTCTACAATCCGAGCAGCACTAAGAGTACCAAGCTGAGGGATCCGCTTTACAGATACATTCATAGGCTCCTCGGCTACTCTCTTAGCCAAAGGCATGACAGTGGTGGCGTCGTTGGGTTAAGAGATTTGCTTGTCCTCCATTGCATTCACAACCGCAGGCCGCTCGATGTTCCGTTCCTCATGCTCCGAAACATGCATCACAACCGCCTTGCTAGTGCACCAACTCCTATTTTCTTCGGGGGGTGGGTGTACCGTCTCTTCAAGCACTTCGCCCACATTCCGAGGTCATTTGAGAGGAGCCCATGGTCGGGTACGGTGGATATTCACATATGCCGCTCGATGAACCTGGTTTATGAGGCAGAAGACGGGACGGTAACCTTTCAAAGGATGCAAGGTCATGCATGGAACCCGCAAGAAGCACTTGTCCTCCCAGCTCCGCAACATCATCAGTACCAATACCCACCCCACGGTGATCCGGGCCAATCATCCTCCTCGGGAGGCAGTTTTCCTAATTTTCAAAGTTTGCATGATTTGTTGCAGGAAAACCTCATGTGTACTCGGAACACCTACAACATGGCGAGCAACACCTACCACCAGGTCGGAGCTATCGAGAGAAACCTATCCGAGATACAAGACGATGTCGGATACATACGAGACCACATTGCACGCCGTGGAGGGGATGACGATGATGATGATGATGATGATGATGATGCCATGGAGTAGGCGGGAGGAGCATAGGAGGAAGCGGTTGATTGATGACTCCCCAGGTTAACCCTTTGCAATCTTGAACAATTGATGTCCTGCGTGCCAAGTGTTAGACAATTTACTTTTCCTAACTATTTTCTGCATTTTATTTTTCTTACTTTATGCTTGGAACAATTAACTGCGGTAATGTAGGATGTTTGTGTTGCTTGGTGTGGTATTAAGTGATGAAACAGGTACAAACCAAGGCTTAGGGTGTTAAGCCTCAACACTTATAGGGCTAGGATGGAAAAACCGGAAGAAGAAACCTGTTTTTCAGGCTTTCAGATTGTCCACACGGGGACGTGTCCAGCCAACACGCCCCCGTGCTCACCTCCCAGACCTGCTGTTCGTCAAAAATTTTGTCAGACACGTGGCCGTGTTCAGTGGACACGGGGCCGTGTCCACCTTCTGTAAGTTCTTGTTACTGGCACCTGAACACGGGGTCGTGCCCACTCAACACGGGGCCGTGTTCAGTGCCCAGTAACACAAATTTTTGCTTTTTAAACACTATTTTACACATCTAATCAACCTAAAAATTTATTTTTGGGACACATTGAGGACAATGTGTAATTTAAGTGTGGGGGGGATGCTAAAACCTTGAATTTTGCAAGTCCTAAATACAAGCCTTACACAAAACTCTATTGGAACCGCTAATCACCCCAATTTTTTTTTCAAAAATTTCATTTTTTTACTTGTCTAGGTTTAACTCGGGGAATTCAAGTTCTCAAAAGGGTTATATTTTTTTAAAATTTACAACCGATAGCGTAGTGATAAAAAGAACCAACATAAGAAAATTATGAAAAGGCATGACAAACTTATTTAAAATCTGATTATATATACTTGATCACATAAAAACCCATTCCCACAAAAGTGAGTTTTGAGCCTTTATTAAGCACACAATTTCATATCATTTGACTAAATGCTCATTTTTCGTTTCTTGTGTGAATAGCCGCTTGGTTCTTACGACTCTAGAACTTGCCATGACAATACATTCCCGGTCCTTATCAACTTAAACCCGAGTAAGTACATGATGGAGGCATTAGGACTAACCTTTTTCATTTCTACACCATTATTTTTCTTTTTCTTTTACCACCTACCCAAAAATCCCCCTAGTTAGCCCCTTTGAGCCTAAACCTTTTCGTTTCATCACCCAAACAAAAACCCTTTCATCCACCAAAACCTTTTTCATTTTTTTAACCCTTTATTTTAGTAACAAGTTCGGTTCTTCGTAAAAAAAAAAATTGATAATGATGAAGCAAAAAGAAAATAAACAAACAAAGTAATCAAAAATAACTTTGTTTGAATAAAAGCTTCATCAAAAATAAAAAGTTGCAAAAATACGAAAACCGACACTTGTTACGCTTTTAGCCCTTTTTCTACTAACCACTAACCCAACCACCTACCTTTAACCCTAGCCAACCCTTAACCCACAAAGTCCTCTTGATATCTACAAAGGTATAAAAGTTAAAAAGGAGGAGGATTGATTTCTTGGCAAGCCTATGGTAGGAATAAGTTCCGTGCTGCTCTCGAGTGATTCACTAAAAATACACTTTCGGCCGAGTGTGAGTGATTTCCCCGCGAGGTATGTGAACTTGTATATAAATAGAATTTTAAAAAAGGAATGCTATGCCCAAATAAGTAATTTCTTTTATGAACAGTTCTAAATAAATCATTACGAATAGGAGTGTAAATAAATAAAAATAAAACCCAAAAAGATCTTGGAAATCCCGACACTCTATGACAAGACCAAAACCTTCTCTTCTACCTATTCCATTTGGGAGTGTAAGCCACATATTAAAGAGTTTTGCTTGAGGACAAGCAAAAGTTCAAGTGTGGGGGTATTTGATGTGTGTAAAATGCAACATATAAATTACATCAAATGAGGCATAAAACTAACCCTTTTTTAGTACTAATATTGGAAAAAGAGTGTTTTTGTCTTCCTTTTGTATTTTCAGGATTAAATGAGCTCAAGAACGCAAAAGAAGCAAAAAGACAGCTAAATCCAACATAAATACAAGAAAAGGAACATTAGTGGACTGCCCGAACCCTCAACGGCACCTTCCAAAGCAAAATAGAGAAAACAGATGGCTGAACACGCCCCGTGCTCAGCCAGCACGGGGCCGTGCCCAAGAAGCAGCAGAAAAGACAAACCTATAGAAGCTTCTATTGCCCATCACGGGGCCGTGCTCAGCGGACACGGGGGCGTGTCGAAAGTACAGCAGGCGCATTTATTGTAATTGCGAATTACAATTAATGAGGAGAGAGAGTGTCAGACGGACACGGGGCCGTGTCCAGCGGACACGGGGCCGTGTCCAGCTCTCTGTTCAGCCTATAAATAGGAGTGCTTGGATTCATTTCATCTCATCCCTTGGCACACCACCTCTCTCACACTTCATCCACCACCCACCACCATCACAACACCATCATCCACCACCATCATCCATTGTCCATCATAGAGTGTGTGAGTCGTCTCGGGATCCAAGATTGATCGTAAGAGTTCTTGACAATCAAGGCCATGTTTGCCTAAGTCTCTTACATCACTTGGTGAAGACAAAGTGTCTAGTATAATACTTTTTATTTCTAATCTTTTGCACTTTTTATTTGGTTTTGTATTAATGACTTTAATAACTAGTTACTTATGTTGAAGGTGATCTTTCCTTATCGTTTGTCCGTGGTGTCTTGGCATTATTTTACTGTCTATATAAAATAAAGGATTTTCACCATTCATATCTCCACGGTCTATATGGAGGTATGTTGGCTACCTGGTAGGGGGTTAAGGGAACGGTTTGGTAAAGGTCTTGCCATTGTTCAGCGTTTAGAGGTCCTGCAATGGACCTGGGTCAAATTTAGTAGGACCTCCTTCAATACTTCACGGTATTGGATGGCGGGGGTCCAAACTCTTTGATCCCCTCATAAGTTAACTACTATTAATACTATAACCCGGCTATTTAGGACTGTATCCCTGCTGACTCAGACTACTTAGCCGAGGGTAACGTCACCACCAAAAGCGGGGCCTACCACAATACTGCATTAATAACTTAATTCATTATCTTCCAATAATCCACCCCTTTAGGATTGTATCCCTGCTGACTCAAACTACTGGGGTGAGGGTAACGTCACCTTCAAAAGAGGGGCCTACTACAATAACTAAGATAATCTCTTAATTATGTGCAAAAGTGCGGAAATAATCAAAGGTTATACTAGATACGAGTCGGAACCAAGTGATTCATCTTGTCTATCTGTTTTTATTTTATTTTTATTTTCAGCATTTTAGTTAGTTTTATTTTTCTTAGTTTAAAACATTTTTCTAAACTTTTGTTTTGGTTAGACGTTGAGGATAAACCGGTATTAAAAGCTCTTGTGTCCTTGGACGACCTCGGTATCTTACCAACGCTATACTACACTCAACGATGGGTGCACTTGCCCATATGTGTGTTTAGTGTTAGTGAAATATCGTGTTTTATAAATTTAAAACTTGGCTAAAATAAGTGTTAAAAAGGGCTTAAAATATACACCTAATATATATAACACTTCGCACGCATCAATGGGGCTGCATTGCTGAAGCAAAACTCTATAATCCTTTCCTAAGGAAACTTGACCGTAAAACAGTTACCTGTTTCTTTATCGGGTATCCTGGTCATTCGAAGGGTTATTGTAAAACCCGTGAGGATCTTTCAATGATATCAAACGTGACTTGTGAAAGTGCGGAAATCAATCACAAGTTAATTCAAGAATAATAGTATGAATGAAACAATAATATTCAAACACAAACCAAAATATCTTGCATTCAAAGATGAACAATGCTGATACAAGACTTCTTCTTTGTTTCGGCTGGCCTCTCTAGTCGCATCAACTGATCAAACTCAACTATTTAGTTGAGGTTTGCTTAAATACTAAAGCATATGGATCACTAAACTAGGCCCACTCGAAACCAGCCAAACTAGCCCAACCCATACATATCGACCCAAAACATATATTTAATAAATACAAAATCAACCCTTTAACTATGCAATCCTTAATGTATAAACCTTCAGGTTCCAACAATCTCCCCCTAGGTTTATGCATGGAGGATCTTGAGACTTCAATGACTACTGTCACCACCCAGACGATCCTTGAGTCCACCAAATCCCTTAGTTCGAATATGAATGGCAGAAACAACAGCAACAGTCCATCCTTTTGCAATCTCTTCATACTTTTCAGTAGCTCTAATTTGATTTTGCGCTAACACCTCCAGGTCTTCAAGAGCAAGATTCAGCACATCAACTTGATCAACCAATCGAAAAGTCACATCATCATCACAAACAATCACTGCCTGCCCTAGACGCTCATCATAAGCCCAGAAATGTAAGGACCTCAAAGCACCTTTTGGAATCTTTTTCACCAACGGAATCATCTTTTCTTTGTCAGTTACAGGACAGTACACAATCTTCATACGCTTGTTTGTGTATAGATCTCTAATACCTTTAGCTGGTTTAACAAAAGACTCTGTCGTGCGCATCGAAGGAAAGTTACGAAGAACTTCCCTCTGCAATCTCTCGAAAAACATATATCCAGGACCTCCAGGCTTATCATCTACATAAGGCGCTGTAGACAAATTTGTCAAATCAACCTTAGTGAAAGACTGAATCTGGCCTGGATTTTTATACCACTCAACAGGACCAACTTTTCTCTTTATCCACCATCTTTTGCGATCATGGTCAAATCCCCAGCTAACCACACCAGAACGATTTCCAACTTTATCATAGAGAGTTTCACCAACATCCATTAAATGGTGAGTTGCATTAACATCATCATCATCTGGATTTAGATTCTTATTCTTCAGAATTACAAACTCCCTTTTCTTTTTAATTCTTTCAGCCTTTTCTTTGTCTGCTACTGGATCAGTAACTCTTTTAAAGTATTGTTCCATAGCAGCACTTCTCTCAGCATCATCCTTATCGAAGGCTTTCCTTCTATTTTCAACGTCAGTCGGATCAGAAAACTCTTGTCCAAACTTCTTTTCCAACTTTCCACGTAAATCATAAACCACATTGAACAACAAACTAACATCTCCTTGAAGCTGTTCAATCTGTTGATCTTTCTTCACTATAGTATCTTCAAGTTGGATAATCTTGGCATCTTTGTGAATTGAATCTTGCTCAAGCACAACCAGTCGTTTCTTCATCTCCCTCATGCTAATAAACTCATCATCATCACTTGAGTCATCATCAAACGACATCCTCAATGGTTCTTCAGGTCTCTTACCACTTGAACTGCTAGGTAAGTCATGAACAACTCTAGAAGGACCTGCAGATTCAGAAATACCAAGTGGCATAGTATCAATAACAGAATCAGTATCAACAGTTGTAACTTGAACATCAGCAGTGGTGGTATCCACATCATTTCTTTGAGTGTCAGCATCAAACTCAAAGATATCTTCAGTAGTGGTGGTGGTATTAGTGACACTTTTCTCAAAATCAAAGTCATACAAACCATCATCATCCTCAGCAATATTCATGGATTGATCTTTGTTTTGATCAACATACATTCCGAGTCGAGGATCCCTCCTTTTCCGCTTCAATGGCAGGGAATCAGGATCCTTTGGGTTCTCACTAGGCTCTTCACTTGATACTGAAAGATCAGAAGGAGGATTTCCCATCTTATCAGTTACAGACTTTAACAGCAAAGCCAATTTTTCAGCAGAAATCACAGGTGGAACAGCAGAAACAGCAATATCAGCTTCAGCTTCAGGAGGAAGCTCTTCATCATCTCCTGAATCACACATAATCTCTATGCCTTCATCGTCAAAGTTGATTGTTAAAATTTGTGTCTCGGGCTCATCTTCAACAGCCCTTTGAATGTCATGTTCTTCAGCAACTATAGCATTTGCAGGTGCATTGATTGTCGCATCATTCACTGGAACAGGTTGCACAATTACTGGAATAGCAGCTACATCTTCAGTCTCTGCAAATTGACCAAATTTCTCTAACAAAATTAAACCTTCAAATTTCTTTTCAGTACCCTTCTTTGAAGTGAGAGCACCAAAACAAGCTGGACCCATGGGCTTCAACTCCAATGTGTTTCCAGATCTCTCCAACTCTGGATAGCAAGCATTAAAAATCATTTGCAAGAACCTTGGATACATAAGAAACTTGTCCTTTCTGACTCCAAACACATTTCTCTTCATCGCTTCCAAAATATACTTTGAATAATTGAAAGGCTCGTTCGTTATCACACAAACAAGAGCAGCGGACTGTGTGATATTTAATTGATCTGTACCTCCTCTATTTTCTGTCATACACAACATAAACATATGCACCAAAAGACGCCAATAAGGATGCACAATCTTCTTGACCAAAGGCGGATACTTTCCTTCATAACTCAATCGAGGTAAAATTGCCTCCACCGTTCCAGCTGGAAGCTCAATGGAGTCTGTTTCTTGGTCATTGAAATGTAATACTTCTCGAATCATCTGCTCTGTTACAGTGACAACCTTCTTTTGAATGTCAGCAACAATAACTCACGTTCCTTCAATAACTTCTATCCTTGCACTTTTCCAAAACACTTGAATAAGACTTTCATAGACTACTGGATTTTCTCGTAATGCGTGAACAATGCGGCAACTGTTGAGACCTTTCATTAATGACGTGTACATCTTCTTGTGTTTCTCCGGAGGTGGTGCTAAGTATCCTGCTTGATTATGTGTCGAAATGAATTTCAAATCCATAATCTACATAAAACAAAAATGCATTAGAAACATTGACAGTTATATATTTGTATGAAATTTTCAAATCACAAAGTCAACATTCAGAACAAGTCAACAGCACCATGACTCAGATTTTAAAATTTTGCTCAAGACTGTTAATTTTGAGTCGAGACCATGAGTTCTCGAGTCGAGACTATGAGTTCTCGAGTCGAGACCATGAGTCGAGACCTTGAGGTCTCGAGTCAAGACCATGAGATTGCGACTCGTAAACACCGGTCTCGAGACCTTAAGTGTTATCTGAGTCGAGACCACACAAACAACTTCATCTTCCCAGCCTTTTGGATCAAAATCCCAAAAACAATTATAAATTTCCTTGAAGACCAAAATATGTTCAAGACAAGGGTTTATGTCTTCAAATATTCAAAAATTCATCATAAGATCTTCAAATCACCTGCAGAACTTCAACAAAACTCAACAAAAATAATCAAATACCTTCAAATCTTGGTGAGTCGAGACCGGAAAAACACTTCGAAAACAATAAACGTTGCCGGAACAGTGATAACTTGCCGGAATTTGAGAGAGAAAAGAGAGGAAATCACAGTTGGTCTCGAGTGAGAAATGAGGTCTCGACTCGAGACCTGTCTTATATACCCATGGATTGGGCCTTTTGACTTTGGGCCAAGACCATAAAGTTGGGCTTAATCTGATTTTTAAGGATTTAATTAATTCAATTATGAAAAACATCCTCTAATTTCAGATATAATTTCAATAACCCACTAAACCTTCTGAGCACATTCCATGAAAACAAAAACCTAAAACAAAAATAAATAATAAAAACTATTATTTACAAAAATAAAATAGGAAAATAACAAAATTTCTCAGGGATCAAATCACGAGGTTTCGGGCTTGACTTCACTTATCAACACTGATCTACTACCGAATGATCTAGACGATTGCCAGTATATTTGTCCGCCTAAACTCATCTCCCTAGACGTTTTCCATATAACTGCCTGTAACAAATTTTATCATGTTTTGATGTTTTAACAATGAACACCCAAACAAATACTAATCAAATCCCGGAGTTATATACAGCTCACTCTATCATGCACGTAGCTTCCCTACCACATATTTCACAAGTCCAATCCAAATCTCTGAAATCTTAACTGGGAATAGATTGAGAAGAGAACAGAATAGATCTTAAGCAGAGATGGTATAATATACAGATCAAATGAGTTTTTCTCAATTTGATATAGGTTTCTAGGGTTTCTTTTGGGCACTTGAGGGCCTCTTTTGGGTGTTTAAGTGATCTATAGCGCGACAACGTACAACTAGGTCAGCATGTATCTGGATGCAACAGAAGCTGACGTTGCCTAGCACCTCCAGGTCAGCATATATCTGGATGCAGCAGAGGAGATACACGACTTTTTCAGAGAAGATTTCAGAGTCAGACCAAAATTGGGTGTATCGGGACAACATACAAACATTCAAATAGAAATGAGCTAATTCCAAGTGATTTTCTTTGCTGAGGTCATGTACTATTTTTGTTCTGAACAGAAACACCCAATGTTTCTAGTCTTAAGGATAGAGCCTACTAACACATCATACTAGAGTTAAACTATTTCTATACTGGTCTTACATGAGTCAGCCCTTGACCATAATGTGAAAATTCATTTCATTTCCCAGTCATGCAATGCCTCTTTTTGTATTTTTTAATGTTTTTGTATTTTTCATAATTTTCTCCCCCTAAATTTGAGCATAAATAAAAACTACCTAAGAATAGAAAACTTTATGAACAAATTTACCTACGAAATAAAACAAAAACATGCTCAGTCAGTAAAGCGAATCATTTTCAGAAAATCCACAAGCACTTGAAATTTCGAACTGCTGACAGGTTTTGTGAACAAATCGGCAGCATTTGCATCTGTGTCGATTTGCTCCAGTTTGATAAGACCTCTATCAAAACAATCTCGTATAAAATGAACTTTAATATCAATGTGATTGGTTTTTTTGTGGAAAACAGGATTTTTCACAATTTGTATGGCAGCATCATTATCACAGTATATGGTAGTCTTAAGATAAGTTAAACCGTAGTCCTGCAATTGATGTTGCATCCACACTACTTGAGAGCAAGACGCCGAAGCCGCAACATATTCTGCTTCAGCTGTGGAAATAGCTACCGTTTGTTGCTTCTTGCATTGCCAAGAAATGAGCCTGTCACCCAAAACTTGACATCCAGCAGAGGTGGATTTCCTGTCCTTGTCAGTGCCTCCAAAATTACTGTCAGAAAATGCAAACATGTCAAAATTCGAATCCCTCGGATACCACATACCAAACCTGGGTCGGCCTTTAAGGTACCGAAAGATTCGTTTAACAGCAGTAAGATGAGAAGTTTTAGGATTAGCCTGATATCGTGCGCAATTGCAGACAGCAAACA
Source organism: Helianthus tuberosus (assembly GCA_030545235.1). Classification (NCBI taxonomy): domain Eukaryota; kingdom Viridiplantae; phylum Streptophyta; class Magnoliopsida; order Asterales; family Asteraceae; genus Helianthus; species Helianthus tuberosus. The sequence continues at coordinate 42,132,300 of CM060450.1, forward strand.
TGATGTCAGGACGACTAGCTGTCAGATACATCAACGATCCAATCATAGACCTATAAAGTCGTTGATCAATAGGAGATCCATCAGCATCTTCAGTTAACAACGGTCTTTCTGCCATTGGAGTTTCTGCCGGTTTAGCGTCAGTGAACTTGAATTTCTTCAGCACATCGTCCACATATTTCCCTTGATGAATTAGAATTCCCTGTGAATCTTGTTTAACTTGTAAACCCAAAAACAATGTCATTTCACCGAGTGCACTCATCTCGAACTTCTTTTTCATAACCCTCTCAAACTCTTTGCAAAGCTTCTCACTTGTAGACCCGAAGATAATATCATCAACATAAATTTGAACCAATATTTGATCCTTGCCCACTCTTTTGATAAACAGAGTCTGATCTATTGTGCCTCGTGTGTATCCATGAGCCAGAAGATGTTCTGTCAGAGTTGCATACCAAGCCCTAGGTGCTTGATGCAACCCATATAATGCTTTGTCAAGATTGTAGGCATATTCTGGATGATCTGGATGAATAAAACCCGGCGGTTGCTCAAAAAAAAATTTCTTCCTTCACTTCTCCGTACAAAAATGCCGTTTTGACATCCATCTGGTAAACAGTGAATCCCATGAAGGACGTGTATGCTAAGAAAATCCGGATTGCTTCAAGTCGGGCAACAGGGGCATAGACTTCATCATAATCCAGTCCCTCTATTTGTCTGAATCCTTGAACCACTAATCGTGCTTTATTTCGAACAATAACTCCTTCAGAATCTTGCTTGTTTCTGAAAACCCAGCGAGTTCCAAGCTTGCGTTTTCCTTTTGGCAACTCCACAAGTTTCCATACTCCTAGCTTCTCGAACTGGTTTAGCTCTTCGTGCATAGCATCAACCCAGCCTGGTTCCTACAACGCTACATCAATGGTTTTAGGTTCAATTTGAGAAATGTAGCTAGAATATAAACACAAAATAATGGTTCCTGATTGGCTTCTGGTCTGAACTCCTGCATTCACAGGACCTATCACATTCTCAATAGGATGATTTCTTTGAACAGTTGTTGGAATGGCAAATTCAGGTATAGTCTCGTCTAGAGATGTGTGTATGTTGCTTGACTCCCCCTCATAAGGTGCTAGCGGACTGTGACTCACAGGAGTGATAACAATACACTCGTCAGGAATAGGATCAGCAAACAGTTCTGATCCAGCTGTATTAGGTGAAATTCCACTAGATTGTGCACATTCAGGAGATTGATGAGACATTTGTTGAGACAGAGGATGCTGTGTAAAAACCATTCCCGGTGGATCAATGGTGTGATGTCTAAAGCTTCCTTCTGTCTGTTCTTCTTCTTCTTCAGTATCTTCAAAAGACAACGGTTGCTTTGGAGTAGATATGTCTGCATCTGAAGAAACACTTGACAAAATGTTAAATGATTTAAACAAATTTGCATAATCATATAACCAATCTGGTCCAACTCTAGCATCCGTAGCATTTTCTTCGAGCTATTCAATGTTGCACGACTCGACGACCTTTTTAGTTACTTTGTTGTATACTCTATAGGCAGAGCCTTTTGCATATCCAACAAAGAAACATTCGTCCCCTTTGACTTCAAACTTTCCATTAGAGTCCATAAGTAATAATACACATGGACATCCAAAGATACAAAAGTGTGAAACCGAAGGTTTACGTCCTTCCAGAATCTCATAAGGAGTTTTCATATGACGTTTATTTACTAAAGCATGATTCTGGATGTAACAAGCCGTGCTAACAGCTTCAGCCCAAAAGAAACTAGGAAGCTTCGAGTCAGCCAGCATAGTTCGTGCAGCCTCGATAAGTACGATTTCTTCTTTCAGCTACTCCATTCTGTTGAGGAGTTCGTGGTGCACTATACTGACGATCAATTCCCTTTTCAGTGCAGAATGTGTCCAAAGTAACGTTCTTGAATTCTGTCCCATTGTCAGATCGAATAACCTTCACCTTGGTACTCACTTGATTTTCAGCCAGAGTGATGAATTGTTTCACTAAGACTGCAGTTTCATTCTTGTGGCTAAGAAAATACACCCAGGTGTAACGAGAGTAATCATCAACGATTACAAGACAATAAGCTTTCTTGCCAATACTCAACACATTCACTGGACCAAAAAGATCCATGTGAAGTAATTCGAGCACAGCTTTCGTTGAGGGTGCAGGTTTAGCCTTATGAGGTTTTCGATGAGCTTTTCCTTTCTCACAAGCAACACATTTTTCAACCAACATGAAATCTTTTATTGGAAGATCACGGACTAGTTGACCTTTAGCCAGTCGGTTCAGATTCTTCATGTTTACATGCCCAAGACGACGATTGCACAGTAGACCATCATGTTCTGAAATTTTTGAGAATAGGCAAGTAACTTCTTCACACGGTTTCTTGTTCATATCAATCACATAAGCATTTCCTCATCTCTCTGCTGACATTAAGAACCAATCTTCTGGAATGACAATCCCAGGTTTAAGTACATAACATCCTTTCTTTGTAAAGTGAACTGAATTTCCTCGATCACAAATCTGAGAGATGCTCAACAGATTATGTTTCAGTTCTGGAACATAGTTAACATTCTCAAAGCTTAAAACACCGTTTCTTACTGTTCCTTTCAGTGTGATCCTTCCTGATTCTCCTCCCGCAAATGATACATATCCACCATTAAATTCTTTGACATTTATCAGTTGGGATAAGTCTCCTGTCATGTGCCTGGAACAACCACTATCCATGTACCAAAGTCGCACGGTAGTCCTCCACAGCTGTTCCTGCACGATTAGCGGGATTAGTTCGATCTAGGAACCCAGCCCATGGTGGACCTGGGTTTTCCTTGTGCATCAATATATGTCACTTTTTGCCAAATTAGATTGTCTTTGATCAGAAATCTTGAAGGATTTTTCATGAGAGATCTTTGGCGAAAAGTATTAGATTGTGCAGCGCCAGTTTTAGGTTTCCAAAATGTGTTTGACCAATTTGAATTATAGTTACCAAAACCATTATGTTGATTTCTTTGAAAACTTTTCTTTTGATTTTGATTTTGACGTTTTGCTGCATTCCAATCTTGATCAGAAGGTTTAGTTTCGCGATAGTTGTTCTTCATTGTCTTAGACCTTTCAGTCGTCATTGACTCTGAACAACGATATCGGTTAGACTTAACCTTCTGATTTTGTACAAACTTCTTCTTGGATTGGGCACTTGGGAGTTGAACACAGTTTCTGGCAATGTGTCCAGCAATTCCACAATTAAAACATGTTTGCCGTTTCATTGTGTGAGTATTATGAAAATTTTTATACTTTAATGAAGAATCTTTGTTTGATTTTGAATGATTTGACGTTTTGATTTTTCTAATATGTTTTGCTTGTGGCTGTACTGAGCATTTTGATGTTTGCTGATTAGAAGTTACACATTCATGTGATGTTGATGAACAATTTGACACCCTTTCTTTACCGAGATCATCATTTGAAGTTGATGTTTTAATTTCAAAAACATTTTCTGATGACTCTTTATTTAACTCAGACCCTTTTTCTTCTTTACCAAAATCAGTTTCAGTATTTGAACATGCAGAAGTTTCATCAATATGCGTTTCATCAACACATTTATCATGTGAAACTAATTCAGGTTCAATTTCCACTACAGTTTCCAATGGGATCCCACTATATTCAACATTAGGGATGCCCACTGAGACAGATTCAGAAGAAGAATCACGATACTCCTGATTTTCTTGTGAAGAAGTTTAAGCGGTTTCACTGAATGTGTCCTGAGGGACCTCACCTGTAACACTGTCATCAACCAAAGGGTTAGAAACATCACATTCACAATCATTAACTGAAGAAAATTCATCATCAGACATATTGTTCAAAGGTTCAACACAAACATTATCAGTTTTGCCCAAAACATCAGGCTCACTAGACGAAACATAAGCACAAAACGACGCAAACAAAGACCGACCAAAAGCAATATCAGATTCAGTTTGTTCAAAATAATTTTCAGAAATATTAGTATGAACAACTGGTTCACTCCTAAGGACATCTCCACATTTTACTTCAGATACTTTATCTACACATGAAGACGAAGTGTTAGGATCAATTGAGCCTTTAGAAACAAAATTTATTGGAGCAGACTTCTGTTTCTCAATTGGTCTGTCATTAAATGATGACTTATTGTTTTTGGGACCATAAGTCATTTTACTTTCATTAATCATCTCCTCCTCAGTCATGGTAAATAAGTATAATTGTCATTATAGGGAGGAGGAGCCTGATTAAAACCCAAACCACACCCTTTCTTTTCCTTGTATACGAGTTGTTGATCACACAAGTTTTTTACTAATTTGCTGGAAGAATCAAATTTCTTAATGTTAAGTTCATTTATTTGATATCTATCTCTGATATCTTCCAGTTCCTTAGTCACAGTGCACAGTTTCTCTTGAACATATAAGAGTTGAGTTGTTTTCACACTTACATCATCCTTGAGTTTGACAATGTCTTTTCGCTGAGCTTCAATCTTTTCTTTATAAAGTTTTTCGTTTTTCGATAAAGTAAAGTTTTTATTTTTTATATCTTGATAATCTTGAATTAGCTCAGCGTTGTGTATTCTATAAGCTTCAACTCTTTGTCTACACTCAGGAGTACAGAAAGCAGAAAGCACCTCTTCTTTGGTGAGACCTTTGACTGGAGCTGAAAGAATCTGGGCCATGAGAGCCAAGTTTTCAGCTGATTCCTCCTCCTCTGGTATAGAAACTTGATCATTTGAGGTCATGAAAGCAATGTTGTTTGAAGCAGCTTGATTTTCTGGAGCTGAGATGTTCAGTCGCTCAATTTCCGAATTCCAATCAAAGTTGATGTCAGGCTGAACCACCAAGGCTTGAGCTAATCCCAGTGGTTGAGGACTTCCAGTAGCAGCATAGTGTGTTCACAAGAGCTCTCTCTCAATTAGGTGTTACGGGCTGGGCAGGAGTCTGTTCTCTATTAATCGGAGGCTTTGTGCAGTTTCGAGCATAGTGTCCTTCCTCATGACAGTTGTAACAACGTAGTTTAAAAGGCACTGTAGACGCTCCTGTAAATGAAGCACCCCATTTGTTTTTACCAGTTGTTTTCATAAACCTTGTTGCCCTGAATGCAGCCATAGCCATCTGCCAAGTGATGTCCATTTCTTCAACATCATCAGGATGAATTTGATGTAAGTCATTGCCACACCATTTATGAGGGTCAATCTTTCCTGCAACAAATGCATTCAAACAGTTTATAACAGAGGCTGCGATATCCAAATTTTCTTTAGACTGTTTTGTAAAGAAAACAATAATCTCATTTTTCACAGTGGAAGCAGGAGCGGCAGTGGATGCATTCACAGCGGCAGCATAAGCAACAGTAGAAAGTGATGGAGCAGCTTGTGTAGGAGACCCAGAGTAATAGACATTTGCTGAAGTAGGAGCAGCCTTAGCAGATGCCGCGTTGCTAAACATTTGAAATCCTCCTTGAGATAAGAGAGCTGCGTTGTTATTGTTTGACGAAGTAGGAGCAACAGAGAATCCTGCAGCTAGCATGATGTTCTTATAGTTGGTTTCTCTTTGTTTATCATCTAGTTCACAGGCTTTGATATGAGAAATCATCTCTGACAAACTGTACCTAGCAAGATCTTTTGTTTTCTTGATCATTGCAACATGATGATCCCAGCTTTTTGGTAACGCATTCAAAAGTTGTCTATTTGTCGAAGCGTTCGATGTATGAATTTCTTCCATCTGCATTTGAGTGACCAGTTTGACAAACCTCTGAAGTTGGTTATCAACAGTTTCTCCATAGATATGGTTGAAATTGTTGAAATTTTGTCTCAGCAAATTTCTTCGACTCTCCTTCATGTCCTCATTTCCTTCATAAACATCGATCAGAGATTCCCACAGTTCTTTGGCAGAGTTGCAGGTATGAAAACCAATAGCAATGTCTGGACCCAATCCCATGGTCAAATAGGACAGTGCTCTTTCATCTTCTTCAATTATATTGAAATCATCTCCAGTATATTGACTTTTGGGTTTCTTAATTTTTAGTCCTGGTTCAGTAGGACTATCTGTCATGATCTCCCTTGGACCTCTCAGAATACTTCTCCAAATTTTAGAATCCTTGACCTTCACATGTTGTTCAAAACGCCATTTCCACTTAGGAAAATCATTTGCATCAGTCAACCTTGGAATGCGTGTAGTGGTCCCAACCTTTGAATCCAGTTCTTGCTGTTTGTTAAGGGCAGCCAGGTCAACATTATTTGCAGACATGATTAATTAATTTATTAATTATGTTTTAAGTCCAAAGTCCAAATCATGTTGCAGAACGTCGATGCGAGTCGAGACCACAGTTGCGAGTCGAGACTGTGATAATGACAACTCGAGACCTTAGTAGGTTGCGAGTCGAGACCAAAAGTTGACAACTCGAGACTAAGATGGTTGCAAGTCGAGACTAGAAGCAGACAACTCGAGACTGAAGATGGTTGCGAGTCGAGACTAGAAGTGGACAAGTCGAGACCAAGGCTGGTTGCTAATCGAGACAACAAGTTCACAAGTCGAGATCAGCTGATTTCGAGTCGAGACCCTGCAAAACAAACAATGTGATAAAACCAGCAAAAATCCCTGATTATCAGCAGCTTCCAAAATTCAAAGATTTTGAAATCTTTGAATTTTAATCCTCAACAAACTTCCGAGAAATCAGCAAACAACTCACTGAAATCACACGAACCAAAATCAGTAAATTCTTTCAATATTTTCTAAGAACAGTTTGAAGATTGAATGATCCGAAGACAGAACATGCAACCAAAATTGTTGTCATTGCAAAACACACACTAGCAAAAACTGGATCAGTAATATAAGATATTATTGAATCAGAATGATATCAAAACCGAACCAAGAATTGGTTTCTTGGCTCTGATACCAATTGTAAAACCCGTGAGGATCTTTCAATGATATCAAACGTGACTTGTGAAAGTGCGGAAATCAATCACAAGTTAATTCAAGAATAATAGTATGAATGAAACAATAATATTCAAACACAAACCAAAATATCTTGCATTCAAAGATGAACAATGACTGATACAAGACTTCTTCTTTGTTTCGGCTGGCCTCTCTAGTCGCATCAACTGATCAACCTCAACTATTTAGTTGTGGTTTGCTTAAATACTAAAACATATGGATCACTAAACTAGGCCCACTCGAAACCAGCCAAACTAGCCCAACCCATACATATCGACCCAAAACATATATTTAATAAATACAAAATCAACCCTTTAACTATGCAATCCTTAATGTATAAACCTTCAGGTTCCAACAGTTATCATTTCTATTGTCCTTCCCATGTCACCCGTATTGTTGAAACCAAGCGTGCTGCGTTCCTGGAGGATTTCAAGGTCAGTGGGAGCAGTACCAACCCTTACGAAGAATTGCAAGAAGTACAAGACGCGGGGGGAGACTCGTCGCTTACCATTACTCAGTTTACTCCTCTTGTACCCAATGCAACAACTGCACCTGAAACTACTGCACAAATTCCATCTCCACAATCAGAACCCATTATACCTCATAATGAAGGCACATCAAACGCTCAAAACCAAGACAACGCTGAAGCCGATAATCAACTCAGGAGGTCATCTAGGCAAACACGGCCTACTAATTAGGATGATTATGTTACCTACCTGACTGAAATGGATGCTGGAAAACTCAATGATCCTACCTCTTTTAATGAAGGCATTAGCAGTGATCAGTCTTCTGAATGGAACAAAGCAATGATTGATGAGCTTGAATCCATGAAGAAAAATGACGTTTGGGATTTGGTCGAATTACCCAACGGTGTTAAACCTGTAGGATGTAAATGGGTGTTCAAAACAAAACTGGATCTGAATAGGAATGTTGAACACTATAAAGTGAGATTGGTTGCAAAGGGCTACAGTCAGAAAGAAGGAATTTATTATCAAGAGAAGTTTTCACCTGTCTCTCGTAAAGATGCATTAAGGATCGTTATGGCTCTAGTAGCTCATTTTGATTTAGAGCTGCATCAGATGGACGTCAAAACTTCTTTCCATAACGAAGACTTAGATGAAGATGTTTACATGAAACAACCTGAAGGCTTTAAAAGTGAAGGTCAGGAGCATCTAGTCTGCAAATTGAAGAAATCCATTTACGGGTTAAAACAAGCATCACGTCAATGGTACCTCAAGTTTGATGAAATCATGAAGAGACAAGGTTTTATGAAGAATCAAGTGGATCAATGCACCTACCTCAAGATGAGTGGGAGTAACTTTACTATACTTGTCCTTTACGTAGATGATATTCTATTGGCAAGTAATAGTTTAGACATGTTGCATGAGTCGAAGCGGTTACTCTCGCATAACTTCGACATGAAGGATCTCGGAGATGCTTCTTACGTCATTGGGATCAAAATTCACCGAGACAGACATAAAGGGATCTTAGGATTGTCTCAGAAGACTTACATAGATCGTGTCCTTACACGTTACAACACGCAACAGTGCAAACCCTCAGTCGCTCCAGTAGTTAAGGGAGATGTTTTCGGTTCATTCCAGTGTCCGACAACAGAGGTTGAAAAGGAGAAAATGAGCCATATATACCTTACGCGTCAGTAGTCGGGAGCCTGATGTATGCTCAAGTCTGTACTCGCCCAGATATTGCTTATATTGCTGGAATGTTAGGCCGTTATCAGACTAATACTGGCCTAGATCACTGGAAAGCAGCTAAGAAGGTCCTTAGATATCTCCAAGGGATGAAAGACTATAAAGTGACTTATAGAAGAAGTGATCACTTAGAAGTGATAGGTTATTCTGATTCTGACTTTGCCAAATGCAAAGATGACAAGAAATCCACTTCGGGCTATATCTTTAAGTTAGCAGGCGGACCTATCTTATGGAAGAGTCATAAACAGCAGTTAACCACAACTTCCACAATGATGGCAGAATACATCGCTGTTTACAACGGAACCTGTCATGGAATGTTGCTTAGAAATCTGATCACTGGACTCAAAATTGTTAATTCCATTTCTAGACCATTGAAGCTTTACTGTGATAACTCAGCTGTCGTTAGTTTCTCGAATAGTAATAGTTAGACTGGAGCTGGTTTATATCTCGATACAAAATATTTGTTCGTACGTGAACGAGTTGAGGAAAATAATCTTTGTATTGAGTATACTAGTACTAAAGATATGCTTGCGGATCCGATGACTAAAGGTCTCCCACCAAAAGTTTTCGAAGAACATGTATCGAATATGGGACTTACTAAAGTCCTTATTTAATGGCATATTGTACTAGCTTATGTTTTAATTAATAAAGTTTCCTCAGTTTGATTTTGTATGTCTCTAACATATGTTCTGCTGGTGTAATGACATATAGACAAATATAAATACAAATCAGACGCTAAAGGGCTTATGCGTATTTTGATCATAACTACTAGGTTTTAAATTGAGGCTATAGTATGACTAATGGGGGTCCTGAGTCGAATGATGATTCAACGGTTGTATTTCTCTACTATAGTTCTTGGTTTAAGGCTAAAATGAGTGTTAACTCCTGGCCAGGCTTATCTAATACTCATGATAAATGATTACTCGGCTAAGTAGGAGAATGTGAGATTAAATATATAATTGTTATAACATTTAATCTTGTAGCCATTATAATACTTTATATTATATAGATCAAAATATATAATATCCTATTAATAATTAGTTGGTAATTATTGATGGACCATATTACCCTTATTAACTAATTAGGTTTCCTCTTGGGTGTATATGTAAGGAGATTATTAGAGAGTTTAAGGGTTACACAATTTACACAATCCTAATAACATCAATCGTCTCTCTCTCCATAACCGAATCCTTCCCTTGTTTCGGTTTCATCAACATCATAATCTTACACCCTAAGGAGGAACCAGATCATCCTGACAAGTATGTCAAACTCAATGGCTGCATCTCTGACTGGATTCTCTGCTGGCCTGTCTGCTGTAACAGGTATGTTATTCATGTTTTCCATTATGTTTAAACATAACTGATCAACACTTAATCCTTCCGACTTCGATCATATGTTTGACAATTTTGTTACACCTCAATCCCAAAAATTCTGCATAACTCATTATGCTATTCTCATCCCAAAATGATTGATACTATTTCAATTGTTTGATCTTAAATGCATGTACTTATTGCAATTTAATATGTTAAACTGACTGATCATATTTTAATGGCTAACAAAACAACAATTTTTTTATTAATGGTATTTCAATTATCTATTACACATGATGATCGAAACTGAATAGTCATAGAAACATGATTAAATTGATTGTGCCAAAATTTAGTGAGTATAATTATTGTAAAAAACACAAACCACCGTGGTAGGAGATTTCCGAACAAAACAGATGTGAAATCGGTAATGAGATTAGCAGGGAAACAATACGCAACAGAGGATTGATAAAAAGAACTTCTATATGTGAAAGATGGTGATGCTAGTTTTACTTTTGAACAACGGTGACGTTAGATGGAACAATGAATTGTGAAATTGAAAGATCAACAAAAAAGTCTTTATATTTATTTTAATCGTAACCATCTTGTTTTAATAAGTTTCGAGTCAAAGCTTAGAGGCCAAACAACACCGTATTCTCTTCCCAACAACAGGCCATGTCAACCTCCCACATGCCAACTTTGTCAAACACGGGGACACTATGCTACACAATGTTCAAAATTGCAATCTTTTGCTTCCTCTGCAAGTCCCTCTGCAGAACAACTTGCCCAGGCGTTTCATGCTTAACGCAATCTCAATGCTAACATTCTTGATTGGACGTGTGATACAGGTGCCTCAGATCATATGCTTCCCAATACTTAGGGGATAACAAAAACTATGGATAAGTGTTATATACATTTTTTTAACAGCAATGACGAAACATTTTATTCATCCAGGCCAAAAATACCGACACATAGCAAGATGTTATGAAGTCAAAACAATCGTCTCAAGAAATACAATCAAGGATAAAGTCTACATCGTTCACTAATGGTTAACATCAATATGCTAGAAAAGCTATTTACTCCAAAAAACGAAAATTTTTCCACTCAACCCATGTTATCCCGGATAACTTTGATCTTAGGTTTATCCAATCAAAAGATTCTTCCTTGATCTCTTCCACGAGCTTGCTTGGACTTATGAGAGAATCATTAAGAGATGAATGGCGTAAATTATTTTTTCTTTTTTCCTGGGCCAGTCATGCTTCTCTTGTAATCCTATTCTCAAACTCTCACCGTGATTTCTCTTAGGGATATACATCCAAGACCATAGTTGAAGCCAAACCTCTTTTGCAAATGGACAGTGGATGGTAATGTGGTCTGCCGATTCCGGTGCAGGCCCACAAACTTTGCATACAACCGATCCGACCTGCATTCCTCTTCTCGCCAGTGCTACCTTCGTTGGGATTCTTTCTTCAGCCGCCCTCCACCCGAACAGATTTACTTTAGCTGTCGCTATTTTGCTCCATTCAAAACCGCAAGGTTCAACATTGATGTCGATAATTCTGACTAACTCCTTTCTTATGTCTTTTACCGAATAGCCATTTGCCGTGTTATCTTTCCATCTCCACATGTCTTCGTTCCGCCCGAATGTTAGTTGAACCAATAAAGCACTTCAACCTTCCCATTCTTCTTTTTCTTCGGTATTGTTTGGTAGTCTACACCATTTCCAATCCCATAGCACTCCACCTTGATTCGTTTTATAATTTTGTTGCACCAAGTTCATCTTTTTTTTTCGCTAGACTATACATGAGCGGGAATTCCTCCTTAAGCGGTCTACGAGTTGCCCATGTGTCTAACCAAAAGAGCGTTTTGTTCCCAGATCCCACTTTGCTTCTAAGACTACCGTTTACATCAATGCTAACCTTTTTAAAATCTTCTTCCACCCCGACTATTGATTTCCACACCCCTGTTAGTGATTTTTTTACTGGTACGTTTTTTTGCGGTTCTCCTGTTTCGGTGTATCGCTTCTATTACCTTGACCCAAAGTTGCTCCGGTTCTTCTTTTTATCTCCATCTCCATTTCATCATTAGAGCCATGTTCATCTCTCTTATTCCCCCTATACCGAGCCCACCCATGCTTTTTGCCGCTATTATTCTTTCCCATTTCATCCATCTTATCTTATTTATGCTCCTGCAACCCCCCCCCATAAAAACCGACTTCTAATACCTTCTAATATTTTTGACACCTTCTTCGGAATTTTGTATAAGGATAGAAAATAGTTTGGTAGGGATCCCAGTACCGCTTTAACCAACGTAAGTCTTCCGGCGAATGACAATAATCTTGCTTTCCAGTTCGACAACCTCTTTTGGAACTTATCGATTTCTTCTTTCCGGTTACACACCCTGTTCATGTTAGCTCCGATCTTAAGCCCTAAATACGTGAATGGGAATCGTCCCATTTTGCAATTAAGAAGGCAGGCCATACTTTCAGTCTCTGTATCTGTTGGCCCAATCCCGTATAGGAAACTTTTGTTGTGATTTACCTTCAAGCCCGACATCAGGAAAAAGATCCTCAATATTCTTCGCATCGAACACAAGTTTTCCTTGTCCCATGATCCCATAAAGATGGAGTCATCGGCAAAGAATAAATGTGATAAACATGGCTCGTTGTTTGGCAATACCAACCCCTTAAACACACCTGTCTCTACTTCTTTTGCCATTAAAACATGCAATGCTTCCATTGCAATCGTAAATAGGAATGGAGATAGCGGGTCGCCTTGTCTCAATCCTCTCTTATATTGGAATTCCCCCGTTGGGGACCCGTTAACTAATACCGATGCCTTACCCGAAAACAGAATCCCCATCATCCATGTTTTCCAACGTGGGGGAAAACCCATATGAGTCAGTATCGTTATTAAGAATTTCCAGCTAAGAGTGTCATAAGCCTTTTCTATATCCGCTTTGAATAAGAAAATCTGATTTTTTTTGTTTCTTCGCCCATGCTACTACTTCATTTAAAATCAATGGGCCATCAACTATATTACGATTAGCAACAAAAGCTGACTGTTCATGTGAAATAACACTATTGAGGACCCCTTTTAACCGGTTTGCCAATATCTTTGAAATAATTTTGTTAATTACACCGATGAGTGATATGGGTCTAAAATCAGAAAAAGTAACTGGATCACTTACTTTTGGAATCAAAGAGATGAAGGATGCACTGCAAGATTTCTGAATCGAATCGTGTGTATGAAACTAATCCATCATATCCATCACATTCCCTTCTAACCCATCCCAGAATTTCTTTACAAAAGCAAATGTAAACCCATCTGGTCCCGGTACCTTGTCTGACCCACACTCCTAAACCGTTGCTTTTATTTCTTCCCGTGTGAATTTTTCAATTAATTAATTTGCTTCTATCTCCGATATCTTCAAGAATCCTTCTGGTGGCATACGGTAGTCTAGATACTACAGGTTCCTTAAACTTTTTTCTCATATTTTCTTGGATATATTTCATAATTGTCGGTGGGTCTACAATCCATGAACCGTCGATCCAAAAACCATTGATTCTATTTCTCACCTTGTTGCAATTTATTACTGCATGAAAGTATCTTGAATTTTCGTTTCCCTCCGATATCCATCTTTCTCTAGCTTTTTGTTTGTAATCTTTTGCTTTTTTTCGGAACCATTCTCTGACCTTTCTTTTGCATTCTCTCCATTTTTCCACTTCGTTTTCCTCCCAACTTCTAACTTCAGCTTCTGCATCAATGTTTTTCAACCACTCAATGGCTTCTGTAAAATCTTTTTCTTCAAAGTCTTTACTTTCTCTTCTCCATTTCTTGATTTCTTCTTTGACATTTTTCAGATTAGACCCCAACATCACATCCTTGAAATTTTCTTGTATTTGACTATCAAGACATTTTTTCACAATTTGTGTTAATTCCGGCTTTTCCAGCCAGCTGTTGAAGAGTCTGAATGGAATTGGGCCAAAATCTCTCCTTTCCGTCGCTAGTATCAACGGACTATGATCCGAGATTGTTCTCTCGAGTGCTGTAAGTGATGCTTCCAGCCACTTTGACATAAAATCACTGCACACAAGAGCCCTGTCTATCTTGCTAAGTTTTTTTTCCATCACCTGACATGAAAGTAAATCTCCTCCCCACCATATGATATTCTTCTAATCCAGCTGAACTAATGAAATTGTTGAAGTGCAGTGCATTGTTGCTGTCAAAAAATGGAGTTCCACCTATCTTCTGGGACACGGACTTCGTTGAAATCACCGATAATTAACCATAATCCTTGTATTACATTTCGAAGGTTCAATAATTTCTCCCATACCTGTCTCCTTTCCGTTCCAACATTTGGAGCGTATATGTTCACCACTACTATTTCTAGCCCTTCACCTATCAATTCCCTTTTTGCCAATATAAAATTTTGATCCAGTATTTCCATATTTTTTCTGAATAACCCAAGGTTCCAAATTGACAATAGCCCACCTGATCTTCCTTCCGCGTCTACCTTGAGAAATTCCATTGCCGTTCCGTTCCAAAATTTTCGTATTCTGGTTTCCATCATGTTGCATAGCTGCATTTCTTGTAGTGCTAAAAATCTCACTTTTTTTCTTTTATAAGGCTCCTTACCATTGGTGCCTTTCCTGGGCCTTTTGCTCCCTTGACATTCAGCGATACCCAAGTCATTTGGTACCGGCATCCACCTGTTCATCACAAATTACCCTTTCAATCTGACCCATTCTTTTTGTCAAGTCAATTCCAAGTGCAGCCCCAATCTTTTATGTTCCCATTGCCTCCTCTTCTGCTGTGTTCTCCATTTTCGTCTCTACATTCATTTCAAGGTTTGTATCTGGTGCTAGCGTCGTCTCTGAGTCTGCATCATCGGTCCAATCTGATTCATAATCGTCCTCCAGCGAGTGCCCCCTGTATTCCCATTCATCCCCCATTTACTTAATTTGTTTACCCTTCACCCTGTTTTCTCTCATCTTAAATTTCATTCTCGTTGATTTTTTTCTAGGGTTTAGCCTTGATTCATCCGACAGATCCACGTTTAAGTCGATAGCTCTGTGTTTCCTGACCAATGAAGTGGGATTGAGAGCATTATTCCTTATCTCAGCATTAAGACTTCTTTTTCTTTTATTTCGGGCTTTGCCTTCAAGTTTATTACAATCATCTTGGGCCGGCCCACCAAACTCACTAGATTGTTTCGTAGATTCTGTCACGTGTACGTCCTCCTTATTTCCAGTAATAAAAAATTCTTCCAGTGGGTCCCCCTCTTTATTAGTTATATTTATCGGTGTTGCATTGGGGTTAGGAGCTTCTTTCTCTGATCTTTTCGTCCCATGCTTCTTCGATTTTTCCACTTCCCCACGTGACTCTTGAGTTGACATTCTATCCGCTGATTTCTCGTATTCCCCAGGAGACTTTTGGCTTGCACCTCCCATCACCATAGAGTTCACCGGAGATACCTTGTTTACTAGGTTACTTTGATTTTCCAGTGTTTTTGCAGCTTGATTAGTCGATGTTCCCGGTGCTTGACAGTCATTATATTTTGTGATGAAACTCGGATTCCATAATTCGTCAAATTCAGATATCCAGATAACAAGTTTCCTTCCTTTCCAATTGATACCAATTTTGTCTTCAATCTTTTTTCCGTGGTTGACTAGGATGCCAACACAGTCCAAAGATAAGTTAAGATCCCATTCATCTATTGTGGACTCGCAAATCACTCTCCCATACTTCCCTATTATCTCGTTCATGACCTCCTTACACCACAAATGTATCGGTACACCTTTGATTGTCAACCAAGCAATTCATTGGTATGGAACCACTTGACCATCCCACACATGCATGTTTACTATTTCTTTTTCCCATACCTTCCTCGCCCATTCCAGGAAATCCTTCATAGTCTTTTCCTCGTCTAATGTTGCAATGAAGCTCAATCCCCCCGTGAATCTTAAGAATCCGCCTTGGAGGTTCATCACCAGAACGAGGAATGCGGACTATCTTCTCGTTGCAAAGAATCTCTGCTCGGTGTTGGGATAACCAATCCATACCAATAACGATGTCGAAACCATCATACGTTAGGGTCATTCCTGGCATCACCCTGACCAATCACGAACACTCGATCTCGGGCACCATTTCCGTCGTTATTACCCCCGTTGTTGCCTCCATTATTGTTCCCGTTTCCTTGGTTGTGGTTCCGATTCTGGTTCTGGTTCAACTGTGGGCAGTGTCTCTCAAAGTGACCTTAAGCACCACACTGATAGCATCCCTTATTACCCTGTTGTTACTGCTGATTCTGTGGAGCTTGTGGCTGCTGTTGTCGGTTCTTGTTTGCAGGACGTGAGCTTCTATAATCTTTGGCTTCATAATCAAGCTTGTTGCATCTCTGACAACGATCTTTGTTGCACGGCCCACTGTGGTGCAAATTACATCGATTCCACCCTGCCCTTCTCTACCAGAAGATTGCTGACCAGGACTCTGGTAGTCATCGATCTTTCGCTGTTGTGCCTGGGACTGAATCGTAGTCGAACCCGTACTAGTGGTTCCATCCCACTTTCGTTTGTTGCCACTGGGGGTAGCAGAAGTAGTAGTAGTAGTAGTAGTAGTAGTAGTAGTAGTAGTAGTAGTAGTAGTAGTAGTAGTAGTAGTAGTAGTAGTAGTAGTAGTAGTAGTAGTAGTAGTAGTAGTAGTAGTAGTAGTAGTAGTAACACCAATACGCTTAGGCAGCTTGTTCTGTTCCACTGCCTGGTCTGTGAGACGAGTAACATCCTAGATGGTTGCAAGGTTAGCAGCAGTCACATGGCGTTGAATCTCTGGTACTAAGCCTTTGAGGTACAGCTCAATGCGTTTGATGGGAGGATCCACTATAGTTGGACACAACACTGCCAGTTCGTTGGATCGTTTCGTGTACGCTTCTATCTCTGACCCCGTCACCTTCAGGTTAAAGAACTCCACTTCTAGCTCGTGGATGTCATCACGACTATAGTATTCACGTTTGATCAGTTCCTTTAAATCATTCCATGGGGTGGCATTAGTAGCCGCCAACCCCGACATCTGAACTTGCGCGCTCCACCAAGTTAGCGTTATACCCTCGAGAGTACCCGTGACATACTTCACCCTGCAAGCCTCAGGGCATTCACACATTCGAAGACTGACTCGTGCTTCTCAAACCAATGGAGGAGTCCAACGGCCCCTTCAGTGCCACTGAAAGTACTAGGACGACAGTCCATGAACATCTTGAATGTGCATACAGGTGGCTGAGCGTTCTGACCTTTTTGTGCGAGGAAGAAGAGACAGGGTTAAGCGCGAGAGTTGGGTCATGAGAGTAGGATCTAACATCCTAGGTTAGGTTCGGAATAGCAGGTTATACCTCCTGCCTGAGCGGCTGCGAGTGTTGCCGTAATTTGTTCGTTGATAAGAGCCATCAGCTGGCTTGAGTTAGGTTCATACGTTCCCTCATGATCTTCACATCGAAGGAAGCACAAATAGGAAAGGTGTCGCGGATGTGTGTAAGTGTGGAGTGACAGAAGGAAGCAAGCACACACGTGTTTTCAAACTATAGTTGCTACGTTTAGCTATGCATACCATAAGCAAAGTTCTATGTAATCTAGCAAGTAGGCAATAACATAAACCATATCACCTAGAATGTCGAGTCTTGCACGTGGAGTGAAGCGTCGTTGTGGACCGTTGAGCACTGTGCAGGTTATAGTCTGGTTTTAACAAAAACGTTTTCCCTTATTAAAACCAAGTTCACTATAACCAATGGCTCTGATACCAATTTGTCACACCCCCAAAATCCACATGCAGAGTATCACCGCTTGGAGGCGTGACTGACCAGGATCCAGCCACCAATCATATTGAACCATAAAGTAAAGCAATTAAAAGTTCAACCAAACAATATAATTGGAGCCTAAAACAATTCAATAAGTCTAAGCTATCAGCGGAAGCAATTAGTTCAAAACCC
Organism: Helianthus tuberosus; assembly: GCA_030545235.1. Classification (NCBI taxonomy): domain Eukaryota; kingdom Viridiplantae; phylum Streptophyta; class Magnoliopsida; order Asterales; family Asteraceae; genus Helianthus; species Helianthus tuberosus. Next base: position 42,150,240 of record CM060450.1, read on the forward strand.
AAATCATAAGTAAAAGTGTTTAAGTTCTTCATGAACACTCAATGTCCATGCCCCACAACGACTCTTCCCCATGCAAGCTCCAGCTAAGCACCTATTGATCTGCAAAGCATGTAGTAACGAGTCAACAACAATGTTGAGCGAGTTCACAGTTGGGTGTTTGTTTTAAGTTGTTTCGAAAACGGTTTCCTTTAGCTGGCATCCCTGCCGTGGGGGTTACCCCATAGTTGAAAACGTGTTCTGGTTAAATCCCGTTTACTCTGGTATACCGCTGTGGGGGCTACCCCATGATTAGTTATCTGGATTTTCGGCCGTGGGGGCTACCCCATGTATGTACTACTAGACTCGTTACCATATCGACTGCTGACTGTAGTCATGTTTATGTGCCCTGAACTGTCAATGTCTATCATCATTGACGTGCCCAGATCCATTAGTTCACGCCCGTCCTCTGCGGCACGGTGTGAGGCTTGTCAGACCTAAATAGCGCTATCTAACTAATGACCCGCTCGCCATTGGCCCGGCGATTAAGTCGATATAAAAAGGAGGGACTTCGTGATAGAGTTTTGGTCTAGTGAAAGTTAACTGTCCATGAGGACGAGGAATTATATTCCTGAACCAGTACTGTCCTACCCAAGAAAGGACGAGGAATCCATATTCCTTAACCCATTCCCAACCCCTGGGAATCCCATGCTTTGTAGAAAGTGTGAACTCACCTTAGGTTAGCTCGGCAGATAAGCGAAAGGTCAATCGAGCTAGTTGAGGCTAACCACGTCCTAACATGGTTACCATACAAGTCAGGTCTAGGTTCAAGTAAAGCACGTATGATTACACATAGTTAACAGGTTTCGAACACGTATAGATCATGGCAAACACATAATACATGTCAAGCAAAACGGTTAAACACGAAATGTCCAAACTTGTGCGAACCGAAAGATGAAGCCCAATAAAACAACGGCCCAAACATATAACCAAACAATCAACTTGTGCGATTCATGCTATTCATATAATCTTGTGCGACTGGTGTCATTTGTGCGATTGGTCTTTGGGCTTTGAGGCACAACAGTTATCAAGCAAACATAGCTTGTGCGATCCAATAGTCTTGTGCGACTACTGGTACCTTGCGACCAGACCAGGTCTTGTGCGACCTGATCTTGTGCGATTGACAACTTGTACAAACAGAAGACTTGTGTGATAATATTTGTTCTTGTGCGATTAGTTTAAATATCCATAAATTACGGAAATCAGTTATATGGTTTCCAATTATGAAGTTTACCAATTAACAACACTAACAGTTTCCTTCATGTATAACTCGATCAAGCCAAGTAATTATCCACTAATTCATAAGAACCCTAATTGTGTTCAAGCATGAACAACAACCTTAATCTTTAATCAATATAACACCTTTAATCATAATGACAGATTCATGACTTAAATTACTAACATGCATTCTATCAATTTCAACACACCCAATCACCTAATCATATCTCGCACAACAGTCAATTATCATGCAATCGGTTTTCAAGTCAGAATCATGCAAATCCAATTCGTTTAAACATCATCACACAATCCCTAATTCCCAACCAATACTAATCTCACAATCTTAGACAGATTTAGATAAATCATGCGGAGACATCGAACAATCATTCATTATTTAATCATGCATATTATTAACAACAATAAGGCACTAACCGGATTAGAGAATAAACACCGGTTGATCCGAACAGAAAAGATCTTCGAGAGATGGGATGTGTGGTCGCCGGCTTCAAGAGGAGAGAAAGAGAGTAGAGAATTGCTTAGGGCTTGTGTGTGTGTAAGTAATGAGAAGTATACACCCCCCCCTAAAGGGTTATGCGACACAATGGGAGTGGGCCGAACCCTCTTAATGGATTGCCCATTCGGTTCAAGTTCAAGAGAAGTGGGCCGAGAGTAGTAAAGCCCAAGGCTTGTGCGTTCGAGTTGCTATTGTGCGATTGGTTTATTTCGTGTGATTCCAATACATACATACAAGCACAACACATATTCACATAACATTCACTAAACCAACATGTCAACTAGTCACATAACGTTCAAGCATGTTACATCAAGATACAATGAAGGGTTCTAAATTTTGAGTTGTCACATTTGTTTTGCCAAGTCTTTCCTTTACCCGTCTTCCCTTTTTTGTTGTCGTTATTGTATTTAGCGATGTTTTCCTTCAGTCTCCCATTGCTTATATCCAACATGTTTATTGCTTTCACTACCTTGTCAGTGTCCCGTACATAAGCATACCGCAAAAAACCAAACCTCCTTCCAATCGTATCCTTCTTTTTGCGATGTAGGCATCCACTAGCCAGCCAATATTCCTGCATTCGTTCCATAAATCCGCATCTGACATCCATGTTGGTATGTTGGTGACAAAGAATGCAGTGGCGTCTTTTCTCCTAGGTTGTGACTCCCCCTCTTCTCTTTCTCCATCTTGTTTCTCCTTAGTCATCCTCTAGTCAGTATTGTCTCGGAAACTATCCCATAGCGAATGGAATTAATGAAAAACAAGATAGGATGGAAGGTAGGTTTAGAAACACAAGCAATGTGTGTTTCAGGTCAAACCTCACACACTATCCCCCTTTCCACCTCTTCGTCGAGCCACCAGCAATAAGTTCCCGATATCCAGCAGATGTCATGATGATACCAGTCCCAGACGGCGAATAGGAGATCGATAGATCAGATTAGGGATAAAGGTCAAGCCAAGTGGTGGGCGACCTCGATTACTAAGCCGAAATACTTCCCTCCGTCGAGCCCCCCGGCGACGGTCGGTTTTTAAATCTCCGGTGACTTTTGATTTTCAAATGGGTTTTACGGTTAAAGCATGATGCTCTTTGTAGCCTATGAAGGGGGCCCACCAAAAACGGATCGTCGCCACCGGCAAGAACTCGACGCTGAGGACGGGACCAGGGGGATGGTTTGCCGGCGTCGCCGGAGCTCGACGGGGTGGGTGACGGTCCCCATACCCTATAGGCTATAGCCTTAGAAAATGGCTTATCTTAATGCACCCAATTCATTATTAGTTGTACTCTTCTCACAAGAAGAATAAAAAAGCATTAGATGTGTTAGATAGTTAGAAAATGGTTGATCTAAACACACCTCACTGATTAGTAGTTGTCCTCTTCTTGTGAGAAAAAAATATCAGCCCCGCACCTGCGCTAACTCATAAACATGTGAGATGAGAGGGGTGCATTTAGATGCACTCTTACAAAAACCCTATTTTTATAAAAACAAACTCTAGAGTTAACTGTCATTTTCGTCCCTATGGTTTGGTCACTTTGGCCATTTCAGCCCATTTTTCAAAAATGCGCCATTTTCGTCCCCCGCGTTCTGGAAAGGTGCCATTTCAGTCCAAAAATTATAACCCAGTTAAGTCGGTTAGTAAATAAGGACTGATTGTGTAAATTTGTAACATAAAGGACTGATTGTGTAAATTTGAAAAATGGACTGAAATGGCAGTTAACACCACCACCACTAGCCCTGCCACCACCACCACTCCGCTGCCACCACCACCACCACCGCCACCACCGCTGCCACCACCGCCACCACAACCACTGCTTGAATTCGGGTGAAGTTGCAGGTTCCGGTGAAGTTGGATCTTTCAGAAACGATGATTGGATCTTCGTTTTTATCTTCAAAGTGGTCGATTTGCCTGAATTCGGTTGAAGTTGCAGGTTCCGGTGACCGGAGTAAATCCGGCCATCTTTCCGACACCCCACACCCCCACGTGTTAATCTTCTGTTTCTGTCGATCTGGGTCGAATTGAACGGACATCTAAAGTTCCTTAGATCCCCACAAACATTTTACACCCCTCACAATGCTCAAACACATCGATTTTAGCCGGAACCGAACCTGCAACTTCGCCGGAATCTTCACAGTGGTCGGAATCAGTCAACACGTCGTTCCAGCCGTTAACGGTTCGTTTTTCTTGTTCCGGTTCATTCGTTTATACTTGTACAATGTTTGCACCAAGTTAATTGGAATATAACCTGATTTTGGTCGTTAATTTGAGCCGTTGACTTTCCTGTTTGACCTTCTGTTGACCGATTTGGGGGAGATGACACTGTTGACATCTGTGAGAGTGGTGGTGGCAGGGCTGTGGTGGTGCGGTGATGAACGATGAACGAGAATGTGATGGTGCGGTGATGAACGATGAACGAGAATGTTTAAAGGAAGCATCATCATCAGACGACGACAAATTCATCATCATCATCAGCGGAGTGGTGGTGGTGGTGGTGGTGGTGGCAGCGGAGTGGTGGTGGTGGCGGTGGCAGCGGAGTGGTGGTGGTGGCGGTGGTGGTGGTGGCGGTGGTGGTGGTGGTGGCAGCGGAGTGGTGGTGGTGGCGGTGGCAGCGGAGTGGTGGTGGTGGCGGTGGCAGCGGAGTGGTGGTGGTGGCGGTGGTGGTGGTGGCAGGGCTAGTGGTGGTGGTGTTACAAATTTACACAATCAGTCCTTTATGTTACAAATTTACACAATCAGTCCTTATTTACTAACCGACTTAACTGGGTTATGATTTTTGGACTGAAATGGCACCTTTCCAGAACGTGGGGGACGAAAATGGCGCATTTTTTAAAAATGGACTGAAATGGCCAAAGTGACAAAACCACAGGGACGAAAATGACAGTTAACTCCAAACTCTATTTACCAAGTAGTTCTAAAATACAAATAACCATATCACAGTTGTGCCAATGATCCGTTGACCAATTGGTTTGGGGGGGGGGGGGGGGAGGTTTACCCACTTATGTGGGGTTTTTGTCTGGAAGGTTTCAGGGTCGAATCTTGTGAGGGCGAACTGTGACACTGGTTCAAACTGGCAATAATAGGCCAACAGTGAGATTCTTACTCTTAACCTGGATGATCAAAGGCCAAAAGCCTAACCGGATGATCTAGCCGTAAAAAAAACCATATCACACTTGTCAAGGATTCGCCCACATATGCATACACGGATGATCTTCTCCTCTTCTCTCCTTTTCTCATAGACTCCGATTTCTTTCTTTCTCTCTCCTCCCTCTCAACTCTAGTACTCTACGTTGGTTTCACATTCCTCACGAACGACAAAGATTTCCCATTAGGTATACGCTACTGAAAGAAAGGTCACTCACAATACAAACTTTATTGTATCACACGGATTCAACTTAAAATAAAAGGAAAAGATTACTATATTATACATATATTCTGGAAATACATAACAACTAAATCTAATAAAAAAAATAATCAAAAAAGCCTATTCTCGTTGCTTTGAACTCCATGTGTGACTGGTGCTTGAGCTTTTATTTTTCTAAAGTACCATACCCCGGCCCCTATTCCGATTGCTCCGGCTACTGACACTGCAGTCGCTGTCCCTGTAAAATAAAAACCCAAAACTTTTAAATGGACCTGAAAAATCGCGTGGACACGCGTTTTTGAGAGTTGACACAAAAATGACCTGTTTAATCTTATTTTTTAGATAATTACAATTAAAATTACAAATGTTCATAAAAATTACTCTTTAAACAATAGAGTAGGATGCCTTTTTTTATTTTATTTTAGCTTTAGCATAAAATTCCAATTAGTTTAAGTGATTACGTAAAGCAAAATTTTAATGACGTTAACAAATTAACGGGTTAAATGGGTCAACAAGTGAATATGTCAGGTTGGTTGACCTGACCTTGACCCGTTTGGTGAACATGTTCAATGGTTCATTTTGAAAATGATTCGGATCTATTTAAACTAAACACAAATATACCTATTTCGTATTAAGTTCATGTGTTTCATGTATATTTAAAAAAACTTAAAATGTATCTTAAAACATTATATATCTCTACCAAAGATTAGGGATGTCTTTCTCACCTACAATTACTCGAGAACTCCTCTTGTGTTGAGAATGATCTGCAGGACCAAAACTTGTTAGTTAACAACTTTTAGCGACGGACATTGAAAACCGTTTTTTTTCTTTATTTGTTGTCACAACAAGGTTAAAACGTACCTTTGCAATAAGTTGTAACATTTCGTTTGTTACACAAGCATGAAAAACCATGTGTTTCGACATCGAATCCGCACGTACCACCGCCCTTACTCCCATCCTGACATTCGAGACACCGCGTTGTCACCGGGATATCGAAGTCTATCCGGATCCCGTACTCTGGGTCCGTGTTATACGTTTGTGACACCCCCAAATTCCTCCAATATACACTAGTATATGTTTCACAATACTTCAGCATTAACCTTAGTGACTCGGTTGCTTTCGGGTAATACGAGCAACACGAGGTAGCACCACCCAACGCGTGCGCACACTCAGGCAAATGCCTACACAAATAGCTAGCACTATCACATGTCGAGTCACATCGATCGGGGAATCTTTCACAATACACCGGTTTCGGCTCCACTATCACATCTTTTTCGCTACAATTGAAAAAAAGATAGTCGTTTTGCGCGGATAACGAGAAATGGATACTTGTGTCTAGGCTAAACGGGCGGGTGGGCCTAAAACGCTCCCCGTCTTGGCAACTCCACATGTACGGATCGGTAACGAGGATGTGAGGATCCGAGTAATCGATCCGACGGATGGGGTATCTGCCAGATGGGGTGCGGAGTTCGAGGTGGTTGTTTTCGGAGCATACTAGGAGGTTTCTATAGTAGGGGCTGCCACAACCATCATCAATGCCAAAAGGATAATTGATTTGTATGTCACCACAAGATGTCCTACAAAGACTTGATTTAGATTTCACAAGGGTGCAAAGTGTAAATATCAGAAAATGTAGAAAAATGACATCTGAGTCCATGACAGAGATTTGTGGAAGGAGAAGACTGGTCCAGAAAACAAGAGTGAAGTGAGGATTTAAGTATTATTGTTATATAAATATTATTTGTTTCTTTTTTTTACTTTATTTTATTTTGAATTATCTTTTGCCTTTTTCTTTTTCTTTTTCTTTTTCAGGAGGTGCTCATTTTCCCCTTTATTTCCTTTACATTGTACTAAATAAATTCTTAGCTTGCAAAGCAATATATGATATATACTTTCTTCATCTACAAATTTGATTCAAAACATCGAGAAAGACTTGGTGTTTTATGTTACTTAGGTTCGACTCTCACTCTCCCCATTATTTTCTGCGGCATCCAGATGAAGGCCGAATACGGGTGGCGTTGGTTCGTCTTGGACAGGAGGCTAGGTTTTACTGATTATTCCACTGGCGTGCCTTCGGGCGGGTGGAGGTCGGGTTTTTCGCGCATCTGGGAGAGCCAAGGGACTGGCAGCGGTCGAGCAGTCGACCTTGGCCATAGCGTCCGGTGTCACGGTGGTTGGCATGTCGTTCCTTGCCGTTAAGATTTTAAGAAAAACTTAACAACAATATGTATCAGTATAAGGCAATGGAAATTTTTTGTATCCAACATAATGAAAGCCCAATTTGGAAGCCCATTCGATTCTACAAAGATCAAACGTCAGCCCAAAGATAAATTTTACTTTGGGCTCACCACTAATTTTGATTCTTTTTGTCGCAGACTCAGAAAGTCATAAAGTAACAAGCAGGAAACTGATAAATTTTAATTTTGTTAATATAAAAGGAAACTGAAACTGAAAGAAGGAAAATAAAAGTCTATAATGTCAGCAGTGAATCCGATTCTTTTTCGATTTGTCACTGTTAACAAAATGTGTGCTTAATTAGGTATATTCGTTTTCGACCACGGTCGAAAATCTCAAGTTTCGCCACTGGGTATAAGATGGGTTCTAAAGTGTTCCCTGGTTTGAAACCGAAGATACATGTTATATAATCTTATTAAATATTTAATAAACAATATATTGATATTATATCAAACCTTGAAATTATTAAAATGACATAATTGTTTAAAAATGTTATTGAATAATTTATGTTTCAAGTTGTTTTTTGGATTCGTTTAAGATCAGGAATCTGATAATAGGTATGATAACAAGTAATTAACCACGTAAAATTATATTATAAACCACATAAAATCATAAACGAAAACACTTCATATCCACAAATATGATATGAACAGGGCCGGCTCAACGGCCATGGGCCGCCAAAAACTTAGAACCTTCATTTAAAAAAATAAAGCTAACATGAGTATTAATATTTATTTTGATTTGCCTAAACCATTAATGTTGTTGTAGTATGCTGGCAGAAAATCAATATACTATCCATGTAGATCTTGGTTTGAATCCAAGCATGAGTTTTTCTCTTTCGGCCTCAGATGAAGCTTTAAGATTTTTGTTGAATAAAAATGAGGATTCATCCAACACAAAAATGAAGCCCACTTAATAGCTAATATTGAATAAACAAAGAAATAAAATCTAGCACCTTGCTCACAAAATCAAAAATCAACTATTTTCATAATTTTAATTACTTGTGCAACAAACTTTTTTGAAATAACAGATTTCATCAACCTAATAGAGGGCCTCAGATTTTTTACTTAGCTTTAGGCCTCCAAAACAGTTGAGCCGACCTGGATATGAAACATGAGTTTAGAATGGAATTTAAGACTAAGATTTAAAAAATAAACCTTGTTTAAACCCAACCCATTGGCGTGTTAATTACCTTTGTTGTAATTCTAACATATGAACGGCCACGCGTTAAATGTGCGATTGTAATAATATATAAAAGTAAAATAATACGATCTCATTGGTAGGTCTTTGGGAAAATATAATAAAATAATTAGTGTGACGTTTATAGTGTGAGTTTCTTAAAATAATATATTAGTTAGAAACAGTAATATAAAAATATGAAATACGGTATCCTCACGTATTCGTTAGCTGTACGCAATCACAAAGTCTACTCTCATAATTTTAAAGTTTGACCGGCACGAACCACCGGCGGAGCCCACCGTAATTGTTACACAAATTCAAAATATAACCAACATTTATACTCGTATTGACCAGACCCTACCACAAGAGTATGGTCACAACCTTCACAACTAGGTTCTCCTGACAAGACTTATGTGACATTAGTTAGTCGGTTATTTTTTTTTAACCATAAATTTGGATCATTGACGGACCATTGAAGTATAATCGTGCTACCAGCGGAACCATCCGATCATATCCATCTTCACTAGACGTGAAAGCAAGATACATGAAAGTTGAAACGAGCCTGCTGTGTAGGAGAGAGGGTGCAAAAGAAAGTATCCATCGTCCTTGGTCACGTATGGTGCGTGAGAGATGCTTGTAGGTTTTGTAAGAAAGGAATGAGAGAGAATCATGGAGACGCATGTGGGAGAGGAGGAAGAAAGGGTTCGTGCGTGAGTAGGCGTGGACGAGCATATTCTTTTTTTGCAATGTTTTGAAATCCCTTTTGTCCTGAAGTATAATCGGTAATAAAAGGTGTGGAGCATATGAAATGTAGAAATTGAAAACACCAATATCGAAAAGGATTTTAAGACAACAGAATCTTTCGTTAATTTAGCAATGACATTGCTATAGAAAAAGCTAATGGCTAATGTGCGACGGACAAGCATCCCAACTAGTTTGTCTCAAAATAGCTATGGAGATCGTGATGGAAATGGTTTGCAATGAAAATGCCAACGTTGATCAATCACTCAAATTCGTTAAAAAATGTGATTAGATAGATAATGGAGTTTTTTCCCAACTAAGGGGCTGTTTGGTACCCTTTTAATGACCATTCAGATGCTATCTCTTAATGGTTTAAAACCTCTGAATGAATAAGAGGTAACCTCAAGTCTGAATGGTTAAGAGGCAACCTCTGAATGGTAAATCATCACATGTCACATTCTTTTACATTCTCATTGGTAAAATTCTTAATGGTTCCATTAAGAGTTAGCCTCTTAATGACCATTCAGAGGCTACCAAACAGCCCCTAAGTGTTGTTAGAAAACTTATTTACCAAAATAGGTACTTTTAAAAGTATTTAGACCACCCGTAGTGGGGCGTTGGTTTTAAAAAAAATTCAAAAAAAACGCCGGATAACGCCCCCCCCCCATTACACCCGGCGTTTCCGGGCGTTATTTTCGAAAAAAAATGAGTTTGGCGTTTTATTTAAAACGCTGAAATTGTAGTGGGGTGCGAGATTGGACCGTTACCAACGGTCAATTGTGTTTAATTTTTTTTTTTAATTAAAAAATTTACCCACTATATATATATCAACCCACTTTCTCCTATTTTTTATAAAAAACCTCTTACTTTCTCTCCTACTTTCTCCCCTTTTTTATAAAAAAAACCCACTTTCTCCTATTTTTTATACAATCATGCATCCATTCCGACCCCCTTTTGGTGTCCCCGCAAGACCCACGAACCCGAACCCGAACACAACCCAACCACAACACCCGTATAACCTTCAAGACATGGACCCGAACTTTTTAACGTACGCGGCTTACTTGAGTGGCGCCACTCCGTTTGTGCCTCCCACCTTCGGCTATAGTCAAGCCGGCGGGTCGCAACCATCACAACAACAAGCCGAATCCGAACCCGATGTCGATGTCGTGCCGGAGACGCAACCCGAACCGGTGCAAGAGAAATCGAAACGCGGCAGAAGGTCGCATAAGAAGAAGGAAAAGGACGAATCTCGACGTACAAAAACTACCATTAAATGGACGAAGGACGAGGAATTCACGTTGACTCGGGCGTGGCTCGACATTTCGGAGGACGAAGAAACCGGTAACTCTTATATTTTTTTTTACTTATTTTTTACTTTTATCTTTAACATACAACTTATATATTTTTTTTTTAATTTGTAGCAAACTTTCAAACGGGCCCCGTTTTTTGGGATAGGGTTCGTGCACTCTTTTTTAGCACGTGGGGTCAAGGCGAACATCGGGACAAAGATTCCATTTCTAGCAAATGGACCGACATCAACAACAAGTCTCACGCGTTCCAAGAAGTTTACCAACGTAACTACGATACTCGCCCGAGCGGTGAAAGTGACGTCGGGGTTTTAACGAGGACTTTGGAGGAGTTCGAGAGGACGAAATGCCCTTTCCCGTACTATAAGTGTTGGGATCTACTACGAAAAAGTCCAAAGTGGGCGCTAGTTAATCCAATGACGTCTAGTAGTAGACGTCGAGCTAAAAGGTCAAAAACATCATCCTCCGTTGACCCTTCAACTCCGACATCGGATGCCCGCAATGTCGATTTAAATGAGGTGGTGGACGTTGACGAGGAACTTCAAGAAGAGTTGACCCGACCGCCCGGTAGAAGAAAGGATAAGCGAACCGGGAAAAAACGGTCGAGTCGTCTTCCGATCTCGAGTTAAAGGAAGATTTCGAGGAGATGAACCGTCGTCTCCAAGACATTCGCGACCTCGGCCACCAACGTTATGAGATTATGAAAGAACGAGTGACCGAAACCAAAAAGTTTAACGAGATGCAAGAGGCGATGCAAATGGAAAAGGACATTGAGTTTTTGTCCAAACATATCGACCACCTCCAAGGCGATGCGTTGATCCTTGCGCAAATGCGTCGCCAAAAAATTCGAGAAAAATATGGACTCTAGATCATCTTCTTTTTTTTTAACTTTTTTTTTTCGGTTTTTTTTTATTTTATGTTTTTTTTTCGGTTTTTTTTAATTTCAAGTAGTGTAATTTTTATTTAAATTAATGAAGTTTTTTATGTTTTAAATTAAAAAAAAATTGGGAAATGATTGCATGAGCGTTATTGGAATAATGATCCACTACACCACTTTATGCTATAATGCCCCATGCTGACTGGGATGACACGTGTCGAATAATGCCCCATGGTGGAGGCATTATTTTGATTTACCACTACACATGGTCTTACCAAAATGGGTATTTTATAAAAAGTTAATTTTTCTCACTCCTATTTTTATTGGATATAAATAATTTCCTTTTAAGTATCTTACTTAATTTAGCAAGAGTTAAAGAAACAAATTAAAGTAAATTAAAAAATGAATCCTCAGATTTTATAAAAAAAATTAATTACTTTATCAACCATAGTCTTTAACTTTTTATTAAACATTCTATTAAAGTCTTAGTTCTTTCACATATATTATAAACTTTTTATTAAAGCAATTAATAACTAAAACATTTTTTTTAATTGCGAATGGTTTTAGAAAATATTTTATTTATTAAAAGTGTCCATTCACAAATAATAACTAAATTCAAAATACAAATTTTTAGTTTAGTTTTACGAATAGTTTGGTTATACTAGTTGAATATGACAAATTTTTGGTCAAATATCCATCATAATTGGTCAAAGTTGACCATATTGTTTTAAAGCATTTTCATTTGAGACTAAATCTTTATTTATAAAATTTAATTAAAAAACACAATTTTCTTTAAGTTTTGTTTATTTTAAAAAACATCTCATATTTGACTATCTATTATTATCTTACTCGCAAAAAAAAGTTGTTTTATTGTTTTCTTTTATTTTATACAATCACAATAATATATAGAATGAAAAATAGTAAGCCTCCAAGTATAGAAGGTCACTCAAATTTTCTACAGAATTTTATGTCTTACAGAAGCTCAAATGTAGTGAGTTTTAGTTCTTTTCTTTATATTTATTTATAATACTGTGCTAAGTAGCACCAATGCCACATCATTGTCAACGTTCATAAACACCGGAAAATTTCGTATTAAAAAGAAAAAAAAAACAAAAACATAAAACCGAACGGAAAGTAGACGGAACAACGTTGAACTACGCACTGGAAACGTAAAACATAGAAAACAATAACTAAACCGATCTAGACTCGCACGTTGCGACAAGGCTGTTAAACGGTAAAAAATAGGCATAAAAACTTTGAACCACACACGCACACTGTGACATATTAACTCGCAAAATTTAGACCGATACATTATAAAAGTTGTTATAAATGATAAAAAGTAATGGACCAAAGTTGAAAGTGAAAACGTGATTGCATTAAATTGTAAAAGATGTAAAAGTATGGGCTTAAAAGTAAAAAAATAAAAATAAAGAAGAAACCACAAAAGTGAGTATAACTCACCAAATATATGGGTACAACAATGATGTAATGTAAAATACATCTCTTTTCCATCTCAAGTTTGTATTAGTTTTATTAGTTTTAGATTAGTTTTTAGTCAGAATATGTGTACTACTGACTGAATTATGATTTTTAGGTCTCGGGAGTGAATAATAGCCTGATGCTTAGCCATTTTCAGCAGACTAGCGCAAAGCCATATGGCGCAAGCCTCATTAGCGCAAGTCTGTGTATGCCAGAAAGGCATAGTACAACCAGTATAAATGTCAGAGCAAGCGACCAATAGGCGCATGCCAGGCTGTGGACAACAGTGCCTCACGATGAACAGTCGTGCAAGAGACATGAAGTACAAAAGGACAATGACGTGTCAGCAATCACCGTGCGCCAATCACTGCTCCATGATCTCCACTAATTGTTGATGATAAACCCGACAACAAGGACAACTGCCAGGCCACGTGGATCCATTCAACATGCGTCATCTTCTCATTTGCCTGCAGACACTAATGGTTGTGTCTAAGGAGACAAACGGGATATTCCTTGATGTCAACTTCGGGCCCAAGGCCCATCAGCCCACCTCCTTCATCATTCTCTTCGGCTATATGTTGATCCTAGATAATGCTGCTCTTTAACTAAATTTGGCAATTGATTTCAACAAGTATGAAAATAATGTGCTGAAATGAAAAATCAAACTTTCAAGAAACACAACTTCAGAATTTTCAAGTTTATATCACTTTGAAAGAACATTGTTTACAAGGTGATTGTGTGGTTATTGACTAGTACAAATGAATACTTTAAGAATTCTGTAACGAAGGGTAATGGAGTTTTATTGTATGTAATGAATGCTTAGCTTAACTCATTTTCCTTCGGTGGTGACTTCTCTATTTATAGAAAGTCTTTGTCATGAATAAACATTTGTTTATTCATGCACTTGTTCTGCATAAAAGTAGCTTTTTGACATATTCATTGAATCCATCAAAGTCAACTTGCTACTTCATAAATGTGGTAGAGCCTTATCTTTTAGACAAGTTGGCTTATCAGAATTTTCCTGATGGCCCTCTTATTAGAAATCTGTTGAAGTGATCATCAGAATTTTTGATGATCAGAAGTTACCAGATTCTGATGATAAACACCAGATTCATCATCAGACTTATCAGATTGGTTTATTCTAACTGTCTTCCATTAATTATGATCAGATTCTGATATCTGTTGAAGATGTGACTTTCCTTATTCTCTTGTCCTATTATCTTGTATCTTCCTTCTGTTGATCTTTTTGACTTTATCTTCAGTATATGATCAGATTGATCATATTTTTCTTCAATACTTACAATTAATTTCCTAACAAAAATTCCCCCTAAGTATTGTAAGAAAAATAACTACTCATAATAAAGAACATAAAAGAAATTCAAACCATAGAAATTTAAAATTGACAGAAACATTGTTAAAATAAAGGAAATAACATAAACAAATTGTTTGTCAATCATTGATTAATATTGTATAGATCACCATCCTTCAGTCTTTTCTTGAAGTTAATCATCTTGTTGCATTCCTTGAACATTTCTTTGTACCAGATTCTTGCTTGAATCCATTTATTGACGATTTCTTCAATCTTTGCTCTCAACACCTCCTTGTCATGTCCCTTTGCTTTGAGCTGCTCCCGTTTCTTGTTCATGCAGTCTTTTATGTATTTGAGGGTCTGGTTTGAGTACCTGGATATTTCATCAACCCTGAAGAGAGCCTTCTTTTCTTCATGATTTCTGAAAAAACCGAAAGTAGTAGTTCTTCAAAGATAACTCTTGTTCTGACTTCTCCTTGTAGTTCTGTTGGGATTGATGTGTCAGGAGGGGACATGTGCACTTTTCTGTTGGTAACCTGATCATAGTTGATGCAGAGATCAAAATTAGTCAAGGCTATTCGTGTGAACAACTTTTTTCCAGCTTTTGAGAGGCTGTGTAGAGCTCTCATAATAAACCTTGTGTTTCCTTTTTCTTGATCAAAGGAATTTTTCAGCATGGTTAGGTCTATTGGAGGGAGCCTATCTTCTAAATCACCATCTATGATTACCTCTTCTTCTACATTTCTCCTTATCAAGGTGTACTTGTTCTGCTCATGGAATCCTATTACCCCATCTGATGTAGCAAGGGAATCCACTTTTCTGACTCTCACTATTGGATTGTAACACCTCATAAAAACGTGTCCAATTATGTAAAGACACGTGTCCTAAACTCTAAACATGTAAAAGTTTGAGTTAAAAGGACTAAAGTTGTCAAACGATGAAAATATGTATGCGAAGGGACTAAAAGTGTCAACATGCCAAACTTGTGCCTCTGATTGACCACACACGATGAATATATTCTTAAACGAGTAAATATTCGGATGTAAGAAGCCGTTTGTGAAAGTAATCGAAAGTTTACAAGACAAAAGGGTTTAACGTGTCAACATGTTAATTCTTACCTCTGAGTGACCTTTTAACGAACCCGGGGCTTCGTAATGTTCGATTATACTCTCAAGAATAAGTAATAACAAATTCACGAGGTTTCGATATCGTTATGTGTTATTTACGCAAATTCCCAAGAATAAGGGTTAAAAGCATGAACGAGCAGAAACTAGTGTTTTCGGTGATCGTTTAACGCAATCGGACCTAACGGTGTTTGGTTATACTCCCTAGATCATCTACAAACTAACTACGAGGGCCTATTGTGCCAAAAATGAAAGTTATTAAGCTTATAAAGGTGCAGGGACCAATGTTGCCAAATTTAAAAATTGTTTGGCTGATCCCCTATAGGGTCGCGCTGCGCGACCATGTTCCACATATGCCGTCGCACGACGCGACGGCTCTGTTTCGACAGATTGTGCATGCCAGGTGCAGGTTGTCATCTTCCTTGAGCTCCAAACAAGTTTCAATCGAATTCTATGGCTTGTTGATGGTTTGTAAAACCACTTTGGACACCTGGAGCCATCCTACAACTTCCCTAAACACCTGTAATGATCTAGAATGAGCTCCATGAACTATAAATAGGCTCTTTTGGGCAGCCACATTCCTTGCACATTCAAACTTTTCACTCTAACTCACTAGCTTGAGCATTCTTGAGCCTTCTCTGGGATTCCTGATCAAGAGGGAGCCCACCTTAGTTCAATTTTCGTGCAAGGACTTGATGTAAGTGTCCTTAGCCACTCTAGTTTGGTTTTTATGTATTTAAAGACCAAAAGTCAAAGTTGTCGTAATAACGCTTTGACTTTCGGTTTAGACCTAAACGGTCCAGCCATTGTTCGAGAAGAATATGGCTACGTGATCGTAATTAGGTAGGTGTTAATCCCTCAAAAGGGCACCTCCTAATTATCACGTTTACTTAGTTAATTGTCGGGTCAAAGTAACTAGTTAAAAAGTCAAACTAGTCAGATTTTTATAAAATAATTAAAACTGATAATGTAGAAGTTATGAATCATGTTTTGTCACTTAAATAACTTGGTAAATATTATTAGAACATGTCTAAGCATGTTCAACCCGACAATTCTGAGTTTAAGGTCGGTTCGCAAGCAAAAGTCGTAAAAGCTTGACTTTTGTTTTGACTTTCAGTTCTGACCCGATTAAGCTTAAATCCTTTATGTTTTAAGCTTCCATTAGGACTATATTATGTTGTAGTATAACCCTCTGAGGTTATATTACCTGGTCATTTAATTTTCTGAATTATATGCATGTTCTTGTTATTATGCTTAATTTTGACCATTATGTAATTGTAGTCTAAAAATGAGATTTTTGAATATGTGAGCATACAAATAGGTTAAGTACTGATATATAAACATGTCAAAATTAATTTGACATTGTTTTCTGGTCTCAAACTGATGTAATGCTAAATATCGCAAATTTAGCTTTTATAAAGACTAAATTACGCTTTTATGCATAATTCATGTTTAAACATAGATTTTGACCCAAATTTCATTACCTACTGTTATGATATCATTTTTAGGGATTTTTGGAATGTTGGGTCAGATTATATACTGACCATAACTTAGAGTTCTTGTATAAATTCCATAATTGACGATAATGCCCTTTTTGTTAATAAAATGTGATTTACATATGATTAACATGCCAAACCTTTTTCTACTGATTTGATATGAAAACTAAAATATTTTAAACATTCAAGGCTGATCAAAATCTCAGAATCACATAAACATCGCAAATATCGTCAATTATCGACTTTTACGCTAATTAGGTGCATAGTATGGTTTAAAACCATATTTAGCACCCAAGACTTGTTACCTACTGAATTTATGAATAAATTTTAATATTTTTACAGTATGTATAAGTCATGAACTCAGACTTCCGATTATGACCTTAAAAGCATATGTGAAATGACCAAAATACCCTTTCGGGGCATAGTTTGGCCATAAATGGTAAACCACACATATGAATGATATCCTACTATTTTAACATCATAAAATAAATATTTTTATAGAATGTTTTAGACCAGAACATCAATTTACTTTAAAACTTCTTTTATAAATCTCAAAATGACCAAATTGCCCTTATGGGACTTAGTTTGGTTTTAAATACTTTTTGGGCACATATGTTAACATCCTAGTGATGTCTTAACATAATTTAAGCATAATAACATATGGGACTTGTATATGGTTCATTCGGTTACCCGTTATGCATTTATGCGTTCGGTTCGGTTTGGTTTATGCAACTAGTTTACATGAATTAGCCGAAATGGGTTTAACGTATTCATTAAATCTTCAAAATCCAGAATTTGTTTAGTTTACCCATATTATACAAGTATCCAAACTTGTCGGGTCTAAATCACATTCCATTCCGGTCTCCGCTTAATCTAGCGTTTCGAACCGTAAAGTATCTTTCAAACTAACTGGTCTAAGTCTTTGACTTAAATAAAGACCCGTTAGTATCCTAATAGGTTAATAAACCTTCTATACAGATTAAGTAGCTTTGGTAGAAGATATTTTAATAAGGTCTTAGGAATTATACGGCTGAGTAGCATCTTTGCACATCTAGCTCAGGTAAATACTTTTAACTTATTTTCCCTTATACGGGCTTGGGATACGGTATAATATAATACTGCTTGGTCGGGTATGGAATCATTTAATCAGATTGTGATTAATAAATTACATAACCCGTTTTAATATGTTTTGTTTGATAACATAAACATTGGGGGTTAATACGACCGTGTCCTTGATATCCTCGGCTCATTTCATTTGTAAATGGCCACGACCTATGCACGGGGTGTAGGCATACACCTGAGAGATGTAAATGCTAAATAACCCACATGTTGGGGATAACTCCTTTGTGGGTTTTATAGTGGTGAGTCGGTTAATCATGACCGGCTTCCAAACCGGCCCCATATGTATGACAAACATGTAAATATGTATACAAGATTTTAATAAAAATTGTCCCAAGTTATAAATGGTTTTGTGCCTTGTGCGCCTAAATCAATTTTCATAAACTCTTTTCAAATGAGTCGGTTAATTGTATTTACCAGTGAAAACTGACGTATTTTCCAAAGACTAAGTGACAGGTACCTCTCGAAATTAGGCTGGAGCTACTTGGTGTCAAATAAGAGGATCTTGCAAATCCTTAGATGCCTGAAGTCTGTTATTTCAGTTTCTTGTATTTGTTTTTATGATCCGCCTGTGGATCTCTATTACAATCAGTATGTATATTCTTTTATTTCGAACACTCGGACTGTAACAACCCTCGGTAAAACCGACACTCTCATAATATGTCTGACACTCTCATATATTTTAGAATATCCCAATATGTCTTATATTACACCCCGTATGTGAAAACCGAGCCCGGAATATGTTATAACATATAATATAAAATAAAAACAAGAAATATTAAGCTGAGGCAGGCCGCGTAGGACCTCACCTCAAGCTTACGCGGGCGGTATAAGGGCTAGAACCTGACTTCGTTGACTTCTTTAGTTCAAACGGGCCGCGTAAGAGTCTTGTTTAGTTAACGCGGGCCGCGAGAGATCAACGATGCGGAGACACCCTGAGCTGACACGTGTCGACATCGTGGCAGGTCTAGTAGCTGACCCAGCTAAGCTACAGCGTTGACCAAGGTTGACGCGGGCTGCGTAAGCCTTGTGCTTATCTTACGCGGGCTGCGTGAGAGTCAAGTATCAGCAACTATAAATAGCAGGCATCGGATTTCATTTCCGTTCGTCCCAAATTTCATTCTCAATCTCGAAATTCTGTAGTAGAGTTATTATACTCAGGTATTATACCCCTAATTAGCAAGGTTCTGCTCCGTTGTAAGTATTATAACCCCAATTTCGTAATAGTTACGCTGCCCGATTGATTTAGGATTCCGTAACAACTGTCGTGGTTCTGCCCGACGTAGTTGTTGGAATGCCGTCTCGGGGAGGGTATCATTAATATTTTCAAAGGGTTATGGTACTAACCAATGTACATTTGTATAAATTATAGATTATATCCAGGAAACCCTTACGAAAAGACTAAGACAGCAATGTGAGTTTATCCTCTTTTTGTTAATGTTTTTGGATTGTTTTACAAAACCTTAATTGTTTACAATATGATTAAGCGGTGATTGAGTCTTTGTAGTTCTTCAATTACTGCCGGTATTATGGGGTTTTGTATACAAAATTTATTACTACGAGTAGTAGTAGTAAGTCTGAATGACAGTGCATTACCATTGGACGACGAGTTAGCCAATGGGTAATTTGACCATAGCCATAGATCCGGTCGAGTGGCAAATACTGAATGAGTAATTGTGTAGAAATAAACAATGTGATCGCTCTCAATACTGTCTTAATTGATAAAATGTTTCTTGATTAAACTAGGATTCACTCACCAGTATTTCCGACTGACAAATGTTTTTAAAACGCGTTACAGGTAACACAATGTGAACAACCAATTAATGAAAAGCCAGCTGGAGAGCACTGAAGGCTTGGGAAAAATGTGGCTATAAAAGTTACCTAATAAACGATGTTTTAAATTCAATAAAATAGGGTTTGTCCCTATAAATGTATTGTAATAAGAAACTTGGGTTTTACCCATGTGATTATTAATATTAAATGAGGTGGTTTTACTCTGATAAACATTTCCTAACTACGGTCCTGATGTAATTTCCGCTGTGAGATTTAAACAACTGATACCACCAAACTCTAAGATCACATCCGCCCGTTCCCGGGACAGATAAGGGATCGGGGGTTGCGACAGAAGGTGGTATCAGAGCCTAGCCACTGGTCTGAGCCAAAGAAGTGTTCTGCTGACACTTAAATTCTAAATTTTGTGTTAGGAAATAAATTATGGAAATACATGCATAACTGTATTTATTTGTTATGTGTTATTTGACTATCTGTTAGTTTACAGTATGAGTGATCAAGGACCCTCAGACATAAATCTTCAGTTGTCTGAATCACCTAGGAGTGAAGGTACTTCTTCACAACCTGCCCTTTCTGAGTATTCTGCTGATCAGGAAGAAGGAGTGTTTGCTTTTAGAGCTCAGTCAAAAGAGCCATTCCCTAATAAGAAACGAGGATGGTTCAGTAAGGAAGCTTTTGCTCGTAGGAAGAGAATGCGAAAGTTGCAACAGCAAAGAGTTCTAGCAGCTGCTAAGCGTAGAACCGATGCCCAGACACAGGATATGCTTAATAGAAGCCTAGCTAATTTCCATATCCTAGCTACAACTGCTGCTGACCCAAGTCTGGAACAACTAGTAGCCCCACAACCACAAAACCCAGAACAACCCATGGAGATAGAAAATCTTGACAACCAAGTGGAGATACATGACTTTAACCCAGAAGAAATCCCTAGGGTACCTGCGCCAAACCCTCTAGACCCAAATTATGACCCCTGGTGGGATAATAATAGGGACTTTGTGCAACGATACCCTATCCAGGAATACCCACCCATACAGAACATAGAAGCCTACCCAGGTATGGACCCTTTAGATCCCTATTACCATGATGATTATGTTAGGGAGATTTTAGAGGATTCTTATCGATTTCAGGCACCTTCACCCCCATATCAGGAACCCGCACCCCAGATTCTAAACCCAGTCCTAGAACCTGCACCCCCAATGAGTGCAGAAAACGTCCAAGGACTTAGGACTTTTGGGGAGGAAATTTTAGAGAGCAGTGAGAGAATGCGTCAGGTGGGAGAACGTCTCGTATGGAAATACGATGAACGTAATATGGATTTTTGGATAAATCCATATCCGTGAATGAGATGGTGAAACGATGGTAGTAATAATATTATAATAATAAAATATAATAATAAAATATAATAAAATAATAATAAATAAAATATGTGTAATAATAAATCTATCATAGTATAGACCACTCTGTGGTTAACGAGGCATAGTAGTATTGTAATTTTTAATTTCTGTTTTAGTGTGTATTTGACGCATACTATATAGAAAAAGAGTAAAGTCGCAATGCACGACGTTTTTGACCAATATGTGTATTATGTGGTTATTACTTAGATTATTTAATTATTTTATTAATAACTGATAAATGTTTAAAATTCAGATGGCCGACGAAGGAAATCAAGGAAATCTGAATAAGGATAACCAGAGTAACATTAACGTGGTTAATGAGAATCCAAGCATCAATAAAAATAACAATCAAGTGGATAATAGTGCTATCCAACACATAGTAGCACAAAGAATTATAGATGCAATGCCATTTATTCTTCAAACTGTTAAAGATGCTGATAATAAAAGTAAGCATAGCAGTAAGAGACCAAGCGAACCAGAAAACAGCGTGAACAATGGACCTGTACTTCAAATGCCCATTCCCAAAAGAAGAAGAACCATGCCTTATGGTTGTTCTTATAAGGAATTCTGGTCATGTAAACGAATGGAATTCTCGGGCAACGAAGGAGCCATTGCAACCCTACGTTGGATAGAAAAGACTGAGGTAGTCTTAAGGATAAGTAAGTGAAGAAGACAAAATACTGTTTGCTTCTAATCTATTTAAGAATGCAGCACTAGAATGGTGGAACACTATCCTTCAATCAAGAGGAAGTGATAGAACCTATAATATGGAATGGGAAGAATTTAAGAACAAGGTAGAAAGGAAATTCTGCCCACCCAATGAAAAGGAACAGATAGCAAACAAATTCCTAAACCTTAGGATGACTGGTGTGGATAGTAAGGGATACACTAAAATATTCTTCGAATATGCTAGAATAGTGCCAACTCTTGCTTCACCAGAACCAGTGTTAATCTCCCGTTATATTTGGGGATTAATTGGAGAGATTAGACATGTAGTCAAGGCAGCTAGACCTCAAACCATAGAAGAAGCTGTAGAACTAGCCAATACCTTGACTGATGAGTTAGTCCGTACCCGAGAAGAGGATCAAAGGAGGAACCTAACCCAGAAGTTGACTCAAGAATTTCGTTCTGGAAATTCTAACCGTGGGAAAAATATAGGTTCTACCTCTGCACCCTACTGTAGGTATTGCAAAAGAAAGCATTCCGGAAGATGCTCCATATACTGTAACTTTTGCAAAATGTCGGGACACAAGGAAGAAAACTGCAGGAAGAAAGCTAACAACAAGGTATGTTACAATTGCGGAGAACAAGGTCATATCAAGCTAAATTGTCCAAAATTAGCTCCAGCTCCAGACAACAAGAATACTAAAAATGCTAGAGCATTTGTTCTGACTGCAGATGAAGCCAAGATGATTCCAGATGTCATCGCTGGTACGTTTTTAGTTAATGATGTCTTTGCTAAAGTATTATTTGACTCTGGTGCAAACCAAAGTTTTATTAATACGTCATTTTGCAAAATTCTAAATCAGTCATTAACTAAACTACCACAAGAATGTCTAGTAGAGACCGCTAATGGAGAAACTATTAGGATTTCTGAAATCTTACAGGGAGCAAGAATATAATTTTTTAATCAGAAATTTATAGCAAACCTATATTCCATGAATCTGGTAGGATTCAATGTTGTTTTAGGAATGGATTGGCTAATAGCCAATAAAGCCAGTATTTTATGTGATCAAAAGTCAATTCAAGTAAATTCACCTATAGGTAAAACGATCACAATTAAAGGAGATAAACCCTCTAAGTCCACAAAATTTATCTCTGTGATGAAAACTGCAAGTTCTATAAGAAAAGGTTCTATAGTGTATTTGATTTCCATAATCACTAACACTAAAGGAAAAGAACTAAAAGATATTCCAGCGGTATCTCAGTTTTCAGACGTCTTTCCAGAAGAATTACCAGGACTACCTCCGAATAGAGAAGTTGAATTCAGAATCCATTTGATACCAGGAACAGCACCGATTGCCAAAGCACCCTATCGTTTGGCACCCGCTGAAATGCAAGAACTGAAGAAGCAATTGGACGAATTGCTAGAAAAAGGATTCATACAACCAAGTTCGTCTCCATGGGGAGCACCGATATTGTTTGTTAAAAAGAAGGACGTGTCAATGCGTATGTGCATTGACTACCGTGAATTAAACAAGGTCACGATTAAGAATCGGTACCCATTACAGAGAATCGATGATCTGTTTGATCAACTACAAGGAGCTCGATTTTTCTCTAAAATCGATTTAAGGTCAGGATATCATCAATTAAAGGTACAGGAAGAGGACATTCCTAAGACCGCATTTAGAACGAGGTATGGCCATTATGAATTTACTGTCATGCCATTTGGTTTAACCAATGCCCCAGCTGCATTTATGGACATGCTGAACCGAATATGTAAGCCATATTTGGATAAATTCATAATTGTTTTCATAGATGATATTCTAATTTATTCTAAGAATAAAGAGGATCATGCAAAGCATTTGCACGCACTTTTAAGTTTGTTAAGAAAGGAAAAGCTTTATGCTAAGTTTTCAAAGTGCGAATTTTGGTTAGAACGGGTACAATTCCTTGGACATTTAGTTAATCATGAAGGAATTCATGTAGATCCAACAAAGATCGAGGCGATTACTAAATGGAAAACCCCTGAGTCACCAACTGAGGTTAGAAGTTTCTTAGGATTGGCCGGTTATTATAGAAGATTTATTAAAGATTTCTCTAGAATAGCCATTCCCTTAACGAAACTAACCTGTAAATCTGTTAAGTTTGAATGGGGATTAAAACAAGAAGAAGCCTTTAGAATTCTTAAGCAAAGATTGACCCATACACCCCTACTAGCATTACCCGAAGGAACTGAAGGCTTCGTAGTCTATTGTGATGCTTCTAAATTAGGTTATGGATGTGTGTTGATGCAACGCCAAAAGGTTATAGCTTACGCATCTAGACAACTTAAGAATCATGAAGAGAATTATTCAACCCATGATTTAGAATTAGGAGCTATAATTTTTGCTCTTAAGATTTGGAGACATTACCTTTATGGTAGTAAGTTTACCATATTTACTGATCACAAAAGTTTAAGGTATGTTTTCGGGCAGAAAGAGTTGAATATGAGACAAAGGCGTTGGATGGAATTTCTTAGTGATTATGATTGTGATATCCAGTATCATGAAGGAAAAGCAAATATAGTGGTAGATGCTTTAAGCCGAAAGTATCATGAAAAGCCAAAAAGGGTACGTTCTCTTAAATTAAATCTGCAAGTAGATTTAAATGATCAGATAAGAGAAGCACAAGAATCAGTAATCAAGGAAGATACCGAAAAGCTAAAAGGTATGCTAAAAGAATTGGAACAAGGAACAGATGGAATTTGGAGATTCCATAAAAAGAGAATGTGGATACCTAAATTAGGAAACTTACGTCATCGTATACTAGAAGAGGCCCATAAGTCTAAATATACGATGCATCCAGGAAGTGATAAAATGTACCAGGATTTAAGGAAAAATTTCTGGTGGATAGGAATGAAAAAGGACATAGCAGCCTATGTTTCTAAATGTTTAACTTGTTCACAAGTTAAAGCTGAACACCAGAAACCCTCAGGTTTCTTACAGCAATTAGAAATGCCAGTTTGGAAATGAGAATTTATAACAATGGATTTTGTTACTAAATTACCCAAAACAAAGAAAGGTAATGATACCATCTGGGTGATTGTAGATAGACTAACCAAGTCAGCTCATTTCCTACCAATGAAGGAAACAATTAGTATGGAACAATTATCTAAATTATATGTAAATGAAATTGTTTCTTTACATGGAATTCCTTTATCAATTGTTTCTGATAGAGATAGTCGATTTACATCTCATTTTTGGTCAAGTTTCCAAAAGGCAATGGGAACCAAGTTAAAGTTAAGCACGGCTTATCACCCACAAACGGATGGACAGAGCGAAAGGACAATTCAGACAATGGAAGACATGCTTAGAGCTTGTGTAATTGATTTTGGAGGTAATTGGGACGATCACTTACCTTTAATAGAATTCTCATATAATAATAGTTATCACACAAGTATCAATGCTGCACCATTCGAAGCACTTTATGGAAGAAAGTGCCGAACCCCAGTCTGTTGGGCAGAAATTGGGGAAAAGCAACTATCTGGACCTGAGATAGTGCAGGAAACAACTGACAAGATTATTCAAGTCAAGGAACGACTAAAAGCAGCACGTGATCGACAGAAGAGCTATGCCAATAACCGACGTAAACCGTTGGAATTTCAAGTAGGAGATAAAGTTTTGTTGAAAGTCTCTCCTTGGAAAGGAGTGGTAAGATTCATCAAACGGGGAAAGCTAAGTCCCAGGTATGTTGGACCTTTTAAGATTATTAGAAGAATAGGACCTGTAGCCTATCAGCTACAACTGCCAGAGGAAATGGCAGGAATACATGATATGTTTCATGTATCTAATCTCAAAAAGTGTTTAGCTGATGAATCACTAATAGTACCTCTTAAGGATATAGAGGTAAATGAAAAACTCAAGTTTGTAGAAAGACCTCTATAGATTGAAGACAGTAAAGTCAAGAATCTCAAGCATAAGAGACTAGTTCTAGTCAAAGTGAAGTGGGAATCCAAAAGAGGACCTGAGTATACATAGGAGC
This sequence comes from Helianthus tuberosus, assembly GCA_030545235.1. NCBI lineage: Eukaryota > Viridiplantae > Streptophyta > Magnoliopsida > Asterales > Asteraceae > Helianthus > Helianthus tuberosus. The sequence continues at coordinate 42,176,097 of CM060450.1, forward strand.
TCGAGTCAGAAATGCAAAAGAAATATCCGCATTTATTTCAATAGATCTCGAGGACGAGCTCTAAAACAAGGTGGGGAGAATGTAACAACCCTCGGTAAAACCGACACTTTCATAATATGTCTGACACTCTCATATATTTTAGAATGTCCCAATATGTCTTATATTACACCCCGTATGTGAAAACCGAGCCCGAAATATGTTATAACATATAATATAAAATAAAAACAAGAAATATTAAGCTGAGGCGGGCCGCGTATGACCTCACCTCAAGCTTACGCGGGCGGTATAAGGGCTAGAACCTGACTTCGTTGACTTCTTTAGTTCAAACGGGCCGCGTAAGAGTCTTGTTTAGTTAACGCGGGCCGCGAGAGATCAACGATGCGGAGACACCCTGAGCTGACACGTGTCGACATCGTGGCGAGTCTAGTAGCTGACCCAGCTAAGCTACAACGTTGACCAAGGTTGACGCGGGCCGCGTAAGCCTTGTGCTTATCTTACGCGGGCTGCGTGAGAGTCGAGTATCAGCAACTATAAATAGCAGGCATCGGATTTCATTTCCTTTCGTCCCAAATTTCATTCTCAATCTCGAAATTCTGTAGTAGAGTTATTATACTCAGGTATTATACCCCTAATTAGCAAGGTTCTGCTCCGTTGTAAGTATTATAACCCCAGTTTCGTAATAGTTACGCTGCCCGATTGATTTAGGATTCCGTAACAACTGTCGTGGTTCTGCCCGACGTAGTTGTTGGAATGCCGTCTCGGGTAGGGTATCATTAATATTTTCAAAGGGTTATGGTACTAACCAATGTACATTTGTATAAATTATAGATTATATCCAGGAAACCCTTACGAAAAGACTAAGACAGCAATGTGAGTTTATCCTCTTTTTGTTAATGTTTTTGGAATGTTTTACAAAACCTTAATTGTTTACAATGTGATTAAGCGGTGATTGAGTCTTTGTAGTTCTTCAATTACTGCCGGTATTATGGGGTTTTGTATACAAAATTTATTACTACGAGTAGTAGTAGTAAGTCTGAATGACAGTGCATTACCATTGGACGACGAGTTAGCCAATGGGTAATTTGACCATAGCCATAGATCCGGTCGAGTGGCAAATACTGAATGTGTAATTGTGTAGAAATAAACAATGTGATCGCTCTCAATACTGTCTTAATTGATAAAATGTTTCTTGATTAAACTGGGATTCACTCACCAGTATTTCCGACTGACAAATGTTTTTAAAACGCGTTACAGGTAACACAATGTGAACAGCCAATTAATGAAAAGCCAGCTGGAGAGCACTAAAGGCTTGGGAAAAATGTGGCTATAAAAGTTACCTAATAAACGATGTTTTAAATTCAATAAAATAGGGTTTGTCCCTATAAATGTATTGTAATAAGAAACTTGGGTTTTACCCATGTGATTATTAGTATTAAATGAGGTGGTTTTACTCTGATAAACATTTCCTAACTATGGTCCTGATGTAATTTCTGCTGCGAGATTTAAACAACTGATACCACCAAACTCTGAGATCGCATCCGCCCATTCCCGGGACAGATAAGGGATCGGGGGTTGCGACACGGACAATATGGTTTGTAATAGTAATTATCTACCAAGCCTTCCGCTGTGCTATAATATTGTGTTAATTGTCTATGATGATATCAACTACGTCACGATACTCCCCACCGGGCCCACCGGTAATATGTGGAAATATTGGGGTGTGACACGGATTAGGATGAATTCTGTGAATACTGCATTCACCTCTTTCAAGTCTTTCCAAACTTAAGTCCTTGCTCATAGGACTCAGTGGTTTATCTAACTTATCTTACTCAGACCAATAGAAATCTTTAAGTTTATCTTGAGGAAACATCATGTCTTCTATATCAATTTCTTGTACTAAAGTGACATTCCTTGTTGAATCCTTTACATGCACTATCTTTGGTCTTTTTGAATATGTTGCAGATTCTTCCCATTTTCTTTTCTCTGTGAGGTTCAAGAACTCACTAAAAGCACTTTCAGCAGATGAGGTCCTTCTTAGTGGTACTTGCTGTTTTTCTTTATCCTTTAGGGGACCACTGCTTATATTGGAAATGACGAGAGGAGAGGTTTCAAACCTTTTGAGAATCTCTGACCTTGATCTTGGAGGTGGGGGCCCCATTGGTGTAGGCCCTGATTGACTTGGTGGAGTGACTGGTTTTGGCTGTGTTGTGGTGATGATCTTTGTTGTCTCCAAGTGTGAATCTTCTTTTGGAATGGGAGCTCTTAACTCGTGAATGTATTCGTTTTCCAATCTGGAAACATTGTAATGCATTCTTTTCAATAGTGTGTGCACATCATTCATGAGTTGAGCATTTTTCTTTTCATCTTCATGCACCTTTTCAAAATTTATTTCACTTGTTCTTTCTGTGCTGCCCATTCTTGTACTAGTTTTTCAAGAGCATCTGATAAACTGTTGTTACTTGCCCTTAAACTACTAATTTATTCTAGAATTTTACCAGAACTTGAAGCTCCTCTTGTTTCAACAGCTTCCTTCACTTATGTCTTGATATTTTCCATCTCTTCAAAGACTTTCTTGAATTCAGTTATGAATCTGTCATTTTGACTTCTCAATTCTTTCAGCAACATATCTAGTTTAGCTTCCACTGGTGACTACGTTTCTCTGGTTGAATTATCTGCTACAGCTCTTATGACATTTTCCAACACATTGTCAAGTTTTTCTGTTGCGATGAGTGGTGTTTCAACGGGAAAAGGTGGAACAACAGATGTTCCAGCTAACAAACCAGCAGAAGACACACTTGTTGCAGTTTTTAAAGGGTCAGATTGATCAATAGATCTACCAGAAACATCTTCACCAGATTTGTGAAACTCATTCACATCTTGAATTTCCTCACTTTCTTGAATCATTGTGGAGAATGACCCTCCGTGAGTTGTTAACAAAAGCCTATTTTCCTCTTCTAGCTTTCCTTGATCAGTGAACTGATCTCCACCTGTTGCTATTTCAATCTTCTCCTTACCAGATTTGGAGTCAAGATGTATGGGACTGACATTCTCCTCATTTATTGCATTAGATTTTCTATAACTCACTTGAACGGATTCTTCAGAATCAGAATCTATTGAGTTTCTTGCAATAAGTAAGGAGGGATTAGTTTGAGCACCTGATTCATCGGCATGCTGCATTGTTGATTCTGGATTCTGTTCCACATGATCATCTGTTTCCATCAGATCTGGTGAAATTTGGATGTCATTCTTTTCTTGTTCTCCTGTTTCATAAGTTTCTGGTGCCACAGATATCTGATCATCATCTTCTGGTGAAGAGCTGCTATCAAATACTTCTATTTGTTCCTCTTCCTGGTTCAGAATCTCTTCATGTAGCCTCCGGTATGGCGAGTCTTCTATTATTAAACATAGCATACTTTCTGGTAAAATTGGTACATCTTTGTTAGATGTCCAACCTTGTGTTGCACACCATGGCTTCATGATCGGTGACTTCCAGATATTTTCTAATATAGGTAGTTCCACATTTCTATCTTCAAAAGTTTCAGCAATGATAATTGACCAGAATCTGGGATAGGGTAAGTGGGACGTTATCCTTCCAGTCTTGGTAAGAACTGACCTTTTCATTAGGTTGAAAATTTATGTCCCATAATCAACTTTGAACCCATTGATGAGTCATTACATGATTGTGAGAATGATCTGCTAGACCACAAGTTACTTACAAAATCTCTCATTAGGTAATGGGAGAAGTTGTATGGAACCTCTTGCACTATTGCATGCATGGGTTCCATCAACTTGTATGAAATTTCATGGAAGTTCACAATCTTTTTCGAGAAGCATATCCTGAGCTAAGTGACTAAAAACTGACATGGTTTGATGAAGCCAGACTTGGTGATGGCTCTTGCATGGCCCTACACATGATATCCCATCTGGGTCAAGGTGGTGTTCAACTCCTGGTGGGTGAAGGTCAGGTCATTGTTATCATCATTGAGATGTAACACTTCTCTAATGTTATGCTCGTTAAGGATGATAGCCTTCCCCATTACCCAACTACCGATGGTAGTCAGTCTTCCTTAATAGAAGATGAGCTGAGCATTGAGCCAAAACTCTTGTAAAATATCTGGATGAATCCAGATATGAGAGGTCAAAGCATAGGCCAGGGGGCTGTTGACCAACATGGCAAGGATGATGTTGCATCCTTCCCATGCTGGACCTGCAATGTCCATTCGGACCCTTAGGTTGTGTGTGTGGTGGTATGGTAGTGTAAAGTGTGAAACATTGATTTGTGCCATTGTTTAGGGTTTGGAAAATGAAGATGTTTTCTTTTTAGGGTTTCTGAGCAAAGATGAAGGTGAAAGTGACCGATGATATAAAGAAAGTCTCCAAGTGGTAGTTATTTATAAGTGAAAGTGATGCTTTGCCATTAATGGCACCTACCAACTTAGATTTTTCATCCCCGTTTTTCTTTATAATTAATATCAGATGTCAGGGGTATAAAAGAATATTGTGACATAATTTTTCTTCATTTATGATCTAGGAGGCCAAGTTTTGAGAAATTTTCATCATGATCTGTCCAGGTGTAACTTCTTTCTCACTAAGTATTGATAAGTAAGCAATGAATGTAAGAGAGAGAGCTAACATGCATTAAATTTTTGCCCAGAAATTTCTCTTTGTGATGCAAATAACCCTAAGTTGAAGAGATTTTTTTTGAATTTTTGTTTAAAGAAAATAAAATTAAAAACTAGAAGAAAGAAAAGTAATTTGAATAAGAGAAAGAGAAAAAAAAATATGTACAGGAATGTATTGATGGTGTATACGTATGGAGTGTGCATGTAGATGAGAGGGAAAAATGTTTTTTTGAGGTTTATCAGATTTTATGTTAACTTGGTCAAAATCTGATAGATTATCAGATTTTTTGTTAAGTTTATGAATTTTAAGACGAAACATCAAAATTTTTACAAGAATTTTGATCAGATTGTTGTGTATCAAAATTTTCTTCCTTTTGTGACAAAATGTTTTCTTTTGTTTCTTCAAATCTCATGTTGACCATGCCCAATTTACCAATCAAAAAGTTATGTCTCTTTTCATCAATAGGTTTAGTGAAAATGTCAGCAACTTGGTTTTCTGTTGGAACAAAGTACATTTCAATGTTACCTTTCTCCACATGATCCTTTATGAAGTGATATTTGACATCAATGTGCTTTGTTCTTGAGTGATGTACTGGATTTTATGTTATTGCAATTGCACTCATTGAATCACACAGTATAGGAATTTTTGTCAGATTTACCCCATAATCCCTGAGCTGAGTTTGCATCCATAATACTTGTGAGCAACAACTTGCTGCTGCTATATATTTAGATTCAGCCGTTGAAGTGGATACACAGTTTTGTTTCTTGCTTGCCCAACAAACTAATTTCTCTCCCAGCATTTGACAGGCATCAGATGTGACTTTTCTGTCAAGTTTGCATCCTACATGGTTTGCATCTGTGTATGCTATTAGTACCAAATTTGTTTCTTTAGGATACCACAATCTGACATCTGATGTTCCTTTTAGATATTTGAAAAACGTGGGACTCTTTAGGATTGCATTGGTATCTTGGCAGAAAACAAGTGGAAAACATTATATCTGGTCTGTTGGCTGTTAAGTATAACAATGATCCTATCATTCCCATATAAGTTTTAATATCAACAACTTTTCCTTCAACATTAGAATCAAGTTTGTTTCTAGTGGCCATGGGAGTTTTTGAAGATGAGCAATTTTCAAGTGAGTATTTTCTTAAAATAGTTCTAACATATTTTGATTGACTCAGAAATATGCCATCACTTTACTGTGTTACTTGTAGTCCTAGGAAAAAAAACTTAACTCACCAATCATGCTCATTTCAAAATGGCTGGTCATTAATTTTTCAAACTTTTTGCAAAATTTCTCATTGCATGATCCAAAGATAATGTATCAACATAAATTTGAACCAACAAAGTGTGCCCTTTGTGAGTCTTAAGAAAAAGAGTTGTGTCAATGGTACCTTTTGTGAAGCTTGAATTAATTAAGAAGTTTGAAAGAGTTTCATACCATGCTCTTGGAGCTTGCTTCAACCCATACAAGACTTTGTTTAAATTGTAAACATGTTTTGGAAATTTAGGATCAACAAAGCCTTCTGATTGTTGCACATATACTTCTTCTTCAATCTTACCATTTAGGAATGCTAATTTTACATCCATTTGATAAACTTTGAAGTCTTTAGATGTAGCATAAGCAAGAAAGATTCTTACTGCTTCCAATCTGGAAACTGGTTCAAAGGTCTCATCATAATCTATGCCTTCTTGTTGACACTAGCCTTTTACCTCATCAGATTTATTTCTGAATACCTATTTTGATCCAATGACAAATTTGTCAGTTGGTCTAGGTACTAGATTCCACACCTGACTCTTTTCAAATTGGTCAAGCTCTTCTTGCTTTTATTGGACCCAATCTGAGTCATTGAGTGCTTCTTTGACAGTCTTTGGTTCTATCATGCTTAGAAAACCAACATATAGACATTCATGTGCTATGGTTGATCTTGTCTTAACGCCTTCTTCTGGGCTTCCAATTATGTCTGATTGGGAGTGTCCCTTGATCCATCTACTATTATTATGTGAACTTGTGTGTTCTGATGGTTCTGAAGCTTCCTCCTAATTTGTGGCCTCTATCCTCATAAAGAGGGTCAAAATTCTGGTGTATATTTGAATTTTCTGATGAATTTCCAGAATTCTGATCATCTTGTACAGTTTCTGATAAAGGCCCCAGATTTTCTGAAGGGTTAGTACATGATAGATCTTTGGTTGATGCATTATGCATGTAGTCATATTCAAGAAGTTCTTCTGCTAATTGATTAAGAAGATGTTCATAAATTTTCTTGTTGATTTGGTGAGTTTAATTCTTGTAAAATTTCATCAGAAATTTTAGTTTCTCATGAATCATCAAATGATACATACAAACTCTCTCTTATTGTCCTTGAATTAAAAGAAAAACTCCGTATTCTTTTGAGGACAATGAGTAAGCAAGAAAATTCCCTTTTTAGCTTTTCTGTCAAATTTTTCCAGCCTATCAAAATCATTAAACACAAAACATCTACAACAAAAGGTGTGCAAAAATTTGATGTTAGGAACCCTTCCATTGATGATGTTATAAGGCGTTTTCTGGTGTCTTTTGTTTATGATAGTTCTTTTTTGTGTAAAACAAGCATTGACAACTTCTTTTACCCAAAAGTAAGTGGGCAGTTTGGCATAAGCAAGCATGGTTCTTGCTGCTTCAACTAAGGTTCTATTTCTTCTTTCCACAACTCCATTCTGTTGTGGAGTTCTTGGAGCAGAAAAATCATGATATATTCCGTTGCTTATCAGGAAAGTATCAAGTTTTAAATTTTTAAATTTTGTTCCGTTATCAGATCTGATCCTTCTGACAGGTAATTTAACAGATTTTCTGTTTTTCTGATAAAGTTTATGATAAGATCTGGGGTTTAACTTTTCTTTCTCAGAAATTCAACCCAAGTGTACCTGGAGTAGTCATCTACAATGACCAAAATGTATTTCTTTCTAGAAAAACTTACCGTTTTGACAGGTCTACAAACGTCCATATGCAAAAGTTCTAGATTTTTAGTGATTGAAAATTCAGAAATTGTTTTATGTGAGCCTCTATTTGATTTTCCCAACTCACATGCTTCACATATTTTATCTTTCTTGGATGAAATAAAAGGTAGACCTTTCACCAGATTTTTACTTGCTAATTGGTTTAGAGTTTTGAAATTTAAGTGGACCAGTCTTTTATGCTAGAACCAACTATTACCTTTATTTTCTCTAGAAAATAAATACAATCGAGGATGCTTAATTTCCTCTTTAAAATCAAAGTAATAGATATATTTCCTTATCCTTTTTCCACTTAAATATATTTTGTTATCATCTAAGCCAATTAGTAAGCATCTTTCTAGTAAGAGTGTTACCTGGAAGCCTTTGTCACAAAATTATCCACAACTTAGTAGATTGTATTCCAGACCTTCTACATAGGCAACCTTCTCAATAGTTAAAGATCCATACTTAATACTACCATAAACCAATGTTCTCCCCTTCACCCCATTTCTAAAATTTACCAATTTACCCAGTTTTTGTTTAAAATTATTGAGTAAGCTCCTGTCCCCAATCATGTGCTTGGAGTTTCCTGAGTCGCGTTACCAGATCTGCTGCACATGATGGTCCTGAAATGGTAAGGTTATAGATTTTTTGGTACCCAAACCTGTTTGGGTACGTTTTCTGATGAAAACGTACTTAAGTTTTTTATCTTAAGATGAATAATTTTCATCAGAATTTCTGTTAAATGCTAAGCCATTAACAGATTGATTTTCCTTTGAGAGATGTTGTTGAATTAGCTTCAGTATTTCAACACACATGCAATTTATTTTGTCTGAACTTTTTGACAAATTTGATTGTGATGGAAGATTGATGTTTCTTTGGAATTTAGGATAAATTCTTTTTGAATTTTCAGGAAAATTTTGTTTAGTTTCATGCCTTTTTCCTTTTGAACTGTATTTGGATGGTAAAGAAAAGCTATCAGAACTTTTTGATTTGCATTATTCAGCATCAGATTCTGATGTTATTTTATCAGAATTTTGGTCTGATGCTTTTACAAAGGTGGTGGGATTCCTAGTGTTTGTTTTTATATATCCCAATCTTTCACCTTTATTTTTTGGTGTTGTTTCAATAAAGTTTATGAATTCTTTGGCTTGTTGAAAACCTTTTACATTGATTTCATTGTCATGATTTTTTTTTTGTATAAGCCCTTCCTTTCTTTTTCATGAAATTCAATCTTTGTTTCTTTTGTCAAGTTTTCCTCAATCAGTAATTGATTTTCAATTTTTACTTTATTTAACATTTTTTTTGCAAATCATCAGATTTCTTTTTTTTCTGAAATTTATTTTTCTTGTAATATCTCAAAATGTTTCATAAGCTTGTTTAGCTGATGTTCTAAATCAAGATCATTTGTGCTTACTTTATGTTCTGAAGTGTTAGAATCTTCATCCGAAATTTTTGCTATAAGAGATAAGTTTGCCATTTCTTCTTCTTCTTCATCAGAAGAATCATCTGTTAGCCAGGTATCTGTTCCTGCAATTAGGCTGACCTGCTGTTGTTTCTTGGCTTCCTCAAGCTTTTTCTCATAATAAGCAGCATCTTTTAGCCTTTTGTTTTTGCATTCTGATGCATAGTGTCCCTTTTGTTTGCACTTGTAGGACACTATATCAGCTTTTCCTTTATCCTTTGATCTTCCTTCCATTCTCCCTTTATCACTCCCTCCTCTTAATCTTTGCTCAAACGTCTTGGTGAGTGATGCGTGTGAAGTGTGTATATAAGTTTAAGTATATTTTAAGCTCTTTTACACTTTCTTTAGCCAAGTTTTAAATTTATAAAACACGATATTTACTAACACTAAACACACATATGGGCAAGTGCACCCATTGTGAGCGTAGTATATTGTTGGTAAGATACCGAGGTTGTCCAAGGACACAAGAGCTTTTAGTACCGGTTTATCCTCAACGTCTAATCAAATCAAAAGTTTAGAAAAAGGTTTTAAACTAAGAAAAATAAAATCTAACTAAAATGCTGAAAAATAAAAATAAAAGAAAAACAGATAGACAAGATGAATCACTTGGCTCCGACTCGTGTTTAGTGTAACCTTTGATTATTTCCGCACTTTTGCACTATTTAAGAGATTATCTTAGTTATTGTAGTAGGCCCCTCTTTTGAAGGTGACGTTACCCTCAACCCAGTAGTTTGAGTCAGCAAGGATACAATCCTAAAGGGTCGGATTATTGAAAGATAATTTATTAAGTTATTAATGCAAATTATGATAGGCCCCTCTTTTGGTAAGTATCTCAACATATAGCAAGGTTACTTCTGGTAATTCAGACATCCCTATAAACACCCCTTCAAAGGATCTAGCATGGCAGTTCAACCTCCAAAGGGTGTGGGAAAGAATTATTCATAAAAAAGGTTTTATTTTCTTCTTCTCGAAAAGTCTCAGATTGTGGAGACCATTTGATTAACCTCCTGAAATAATAACATTTGTCATGCAGACATCAGAATAAACAAGAATTCAAAAATGGAAGTTATGCCGCCAACCGAGTTCCTGTATGATGATATTTCTCACTGCAATCCAGAAAATGGAAAGTTTAGTTGCAGTGCGGTGTTCCCGTCGTTACCTATGGCGGTTTCTTTTTTAAGAAAGTCTGCGCGTGACAACCCTTCACTTAGGCTTCAGGTAATGTTTGATTATGGTCGATGCAGAGGCGTCACCACCATTTTAGGGGGTGTTTGGATATGGGTTTTGGAATTAACTGTTTTTTACTCATTTTCATAGGTTCTTGTGACTGGATCATTGCATCTTGTTGGTGAAGTCTTGAAGCTACTGAGGAGGTAACACACAATGCAATAAATCAGCTGGTAATCTGAAACAATGGTACATGAACACCATTTGGCAACCGTAAGGTTTTTGAACTTCTGTCTTAAAAGTCATGCATGATACAGTTAAAGTCGAACAAGACCAACATGTTGCTTGGAGTTTTCTGTTTTGTTGCTGAAAGTTGAAAAGTTCCTTTTGCAGACACGTTGATGGTGGTGGTTCCGGCGGCGGCGGTGGTGACCACCGGAGCTCCGGTGGTGTGTATACATTATATATATATATATTATATTTTATAATTATATTATATTAATATTTATACATTTTACTTAAATGGTCCTTTATGTTACAAATTTACACAATCAGTCCTTATTTACAAACTGACTTAACTGGGTTATGATTTTTGGACTGAAATGGCACCTTTCCAGAACGTCGGGGAGGAAAATGGCGCAATTTTGAAAAATGGACTGAAATGGCCAAAGTGACCAAACCACAGGGACGAAAATGGCAGTTAACTCTTTATTTTATATAGACGGTAAAATAATGCCAAGACACCACAGACAAACGATATGGAAGAATCACCTTCAACATAAGAAACTAGTTATTAAAGTCATTAATACATAACCAATTAAAAAGTGCGAAAAGATTAAAAATAAAAAGTATTACACTAGACACTTTGTCTTCACCAAGTGATGTAAGAGACTTAGGCAAACATGGCCTTGATTGTCAAGAACTCTTATGATCAATCTTGGATCCCGAGACGACTCACACACTCTATGATGGACAATGGATGATGGTGGTGGATGATGGTGTTATGGTGGTGGTGGGTGGTGGGTGAAGTGTGAGAGAGGTGGTGTGCCAAGGGATGGTTTTAGCTTGAGCCAAGCAATCCTATTTATAGGCTGAACAGAAGCTCGGGCACGGCCCCGTGTCCAGTGGGCATGACCCCGTGTCCACATCCTTCTCTGTCTTCATTAATTGCTCTTGTCTTTATTAGTTGACCACGACCCCGTGTCCGTTGGGCACGACCCCGTGTGTAGAAGCATATCTGTACTATCAAGATTTGCCTGAATTCTGCGAATCTTATAGTTGACCACGACCCCGTGTCCGCTGAGCATGGCCCCGTGGTGGGCGATGGAAGCTTCTACAACTTTGTCTTTTATGCTGACACTTGGGCACGCCCCCGTGCTCACTGAGCACGGGGCGTGTTCAGCCTCCTGTTTTCTTGTTTTGCTTGGGAAGATGCTTTCAGGGAGGTCGGGCATGCCACGTTTATCCCTTTTCTTGTATTTATGTTAGATTTAGCTGCCTTTTTGCTTCTTTTATTAATTTGAGCTCATTTAATCCTGAAAATACAAAAGGAAGACAAAAACACACTTTTTCCAACATTAGTACTAAAAAGGGTTAGTTTTATGCCACAATTGATGTAATTTATATGTTGCATTTTGCACACATCAGTGAGCAAAGAAATTGCCTCAGCCAATGCTGAAAAATCTGATGAAGTATTGGAATTTTCTAAACTTTGGCATTTAGAGGTTTGTGGATCAGAATTGATTGCTCTTTGTGAGTTTGAGATGAGAGCTATAAGTCCTCCTTTTTTGTTTGAGTTTTCATAGATTTCTTCTTCTCTTGGAACAAGAATACTATAGAGATCATGTAAGTTCATATTTCCCAGCTCTAGGGTGGATGCTAAAGTCATTGGTAGAGCATCCAGAAATTTTACATTTCTCTCATCATTGGATTTCTCAATACCAAATTTTTTAATATAATTTAAAAGCTTAGTGAATCTATTATATGTTTCAGAAAGATTCTCATTTGAAAGACTTTTAAATCTTTCATAGGAAGAGACACAATTTGTACGTTTGTTTCTTTTCATTCTTTTTCCTCCTTCACAAAGATTTTTCAACTGATCTCATATTTCCTTAGCAGAAGCACATGCATCTACCTTAGAAACTATGTCACTAGAAGTGCCATAATCAAAAGTGATTTAGCACTTTCATCAGCTTCCACCTTATCCTTGTCTTCTTTGCTCCAATGTATCTCTTGTTTTGGAGCCAAAGAGACAGGTATTTCTAGTGTATGCTCAGTTGCTGGAACAAATGGGATTTCAATAGTAGGTGTATGTGGGCCCAGCTCAATGGATTGAAACAGAGCATGATCATGTCCATTTAGGAAATTGATCATCCTGATTCTCCATTGTGGGTACTCCTCTCTGACCAAAGTCGAAGGCTTTGACATATACCTAATATTGAAAGCATTGTTCCATGTTTGAAAGTTTGCCATATTTAGTTAAAAAGATTGTTATAAAAAAGGAGCAATTGATCATTTGAAAATAGTTTATTCAATCTGCTCTGATACTAATTGTTGATCCCAGATAATGATGCTCTTTAACTAAATTTCGCAATTGATTTCAACAAGTATGAAAATAATGTGCGGAAATGGAAATCAAACTTTCAAGAAATACAACTACAAACGAATACTTTAAGGTAGCGTTTGGTATGCAGGAATGGGAGGTGGAATGGAATGGACCATTAAGAGGGAATGAAGAAAAGAGTGTTTGGTTGGTCGATAGAATGGAATCACCAGTTCCAAAATGCATTCCATTCCCTTAAAATCATTCCATCCCTCCCCCCTGTTTTTTTATTCCATTTCCTCTTCACCATTCATTAACAACACCACAACCCACTACCGTTGCCACTACCCACCACCACTGTCATCCGCCGCCGTCACTCACCTTCGCCGCCACCTGCCATCGTCGTTGTCGCCACCCACCTCCATCACCACCACTGTCGTCGCCGCCATCCACCATCGTCGTTGCCACCTCCGATCACCGCCATCACCCACCTTCGATCATCGCCGCCACCATTGTCGCTACCACCTCCGATCACCATTGTCGTCGCTACCCACCTCCGCCATCGCTATCAACCACCACTACCCTCCGCGACCACCGCGACCACTGCTACCACCACCGTCGCCACCACTACCACCTCTGACCACCACTGCCGCCACCCACCTTCGCCGTCACCCACCACCACCACCACCGCTGTCATCAACCGTCGCTGTCTCCACTCGCCGGCGTCTCCACCCACCACCATTGCCGTCGCTACAACTGCCACCTATCACCACCCACCATCGTCATCCATCATTGAGCATCGCCATCCGATTTTATTCCTTCGTCTTTTCTCGCATACCAAACAACAAAAAGTAATTGTTCATTCCATTCTCACATGGTAACCAAACAACACATGGAATGGTAATGATCAATTCCATTACCTCATTCATTCCATTACCTCGTCCATTCCATTCCCCCATCCATTCCATTACCCCCATACCAAACAGACCCTAAGAATTCTGTAATGAAGGGTAATGGAGTTTTGTTGTATGTAATTAATGCTTGGCTTAACTCATTTTCCTTCGGTGGTGACTTGTTTATTTGTAGAAAGTCTTTGTCATGAATAAACATTGTTTATTCATGCACTTGCTCTGCATAAAATAGCTTTTTGACATATTCACTGAATCCATCAAGATCAACTTGCTACTTCACAAATGTGGCAAAACCTTATCTTTTAGACAAGTTGGCTCATCAGGATTTCTGATTGCCCTCTTATCAAAAATCTGTTGAAGTGATCATCAGAAGTTTTGATGATCAGAAGTTACCATATTCTGATGCTAAACACCAGATTTATCATCAGACTTATCAGATTGGTTTATTCTAATCGTCTTCCTTTAATTCTGATCAGATTCTGATATTTGTTGAAGATGTGTATTTCCTTATTCTCTTGTCCTATTATCTTGTATCTTCCTTCTGTTGATCTTTTTGACTTTATCTTCAGCATATGATTAGATTGATTATAATTTTCTTCAATACTTACAAATAACTTCCTAACACTATAAATAGAGGACTTGATCTCCAGGCCGGTTTAAGTATCGCTCTCTCACTTAATACACACACTTTTTATATTCAAAACAAGTTCTTATTCTCACGTCGGAGGATGGTTACAAAGCGAACCCCCTAGTCCTCTTCCTTGTAACGAGCCTCACGGTTGTGTGTTGTTTTGCAGGATTTGCAGTAATCAACCGAGGAAGAAAGAATATTAACCTTCATTTAGACTAGACTAATCCCACAAATTAACCTACGAATTAACTTGGTGTTTCTTCGTATGGAAAAAAAAATATTTCTACAATACATATTATCATGGATTTTCTTGAACAAACATCTTCAGTTCTTTCATATATAATAATTCAACATATAAGTATACTAGGTTATGGCCCCGTGTGACACACGGGTGTAACAATTAAAATTATATAAAACTTAAAAATATAAGTAATTAAAATTATATATTAACCAAACATGGAACGTAGATGACAGCAAACCACAAGTTCAAATAAAATGTATGTAATTTAAAGTAGAGTAACTACATCTTAAATTTACGAATCAAAAGTTTTTGCTTCTGATTATCCTTCTCTTCATCATTAGTTTTACTCTTCCTACTTTTTTTAAAGATAGAGATGAGGAATCTTCTGATTAAGTCATACACCTCAAGGTTGCGTTTAGGAGGAAAAAAAAATATTTCCAACACCATATTCAGTATTAGAGTTGGGGTTGCATAATCTCCTGTAAAGGATACAATTTTTTTTATAAAAAAAGTTAATAAATATTAATGAAATAAATTTAAATTATAATGAAAAAGATTAGAACATTATTTTAGAAGATATTACCTTCACACTATCTATACTCTGTGGTGCTAAATCAACCATAAGGACATTCATTGATTCATATTCCTCAACCTCTAATGTTAAAATTATGTAAATTCTTTTAAAGCAACTGTTGTGTTGATATTACTCAACCTGTAATGTTGAAATACGGGATAAATAAACCTGTAAATCATTTTCAAGTAAGTGTTGTGTTGATATTCCTAATAGTTTGACTGCCTCACGGTCAAACAAAGTAAAAGACATAATTTCTGTGCAATCTTGAACCCTAGTGATACAAAATTTCCTTTTTAAAAAAATAATTTGAAAACTTTAGGTGAACATTAAGTAGTTAATGATTAGTTGAAAACAAAAAGAACAATTTAGATTTAGATTACGTACTTGCAGTGGCGGATCTTGCCAGTTGAATGTCCTGGGGCCGAAGGCCACGGCCACAAAAAAATTAATTTTCGCGCGAGTTTACAGGTCGTTCCGATAGGCAATTCGCCTCGGGTCAGCGGGTCGGGTCGGGTCAGATTCTCGGGTCAGCGGGTCGGGTCGCCTCGGGTCAGCGGGTTGGGTCGGGTCAGATTCTCGTTTAATAATTCAAATTGTCATTTTCAAACATAACAACGGTTTTTTATAACAAAAGACCTAAAATGTTTTCAAACATAACAACGGTTTTTTATAACAAAAGACCTACAATGTTTATAAAGATGCAAAAGAAAACATGAGTACCTGAAATAGAAATTACAATTCAGCTCGACGACCTTTAAGCTCTTTAAACTCATCAATTACGGAGGACGAATCAAACATGTCAGCAATATCTCTTTCAATGTAAATCACCAAGTTATTTGCAAGAAATTCATCGGACATTTTATTGCGTAGGCGATTCTTGAATATCTTCATTGCTGAAAAACCCCTCTCTGTTGTTGCGGTAGAAACTGGAAGCGTCAAGATTAGACGAATCACCCTATCAATCAGATAATATGTTTCACGTTTCCGAGTGTCCACAAGAATTTTGCAAAGGCTAGCAACGGTTGATGCACCACTTAGCCTGGGATTCTCTTTCATCTCAATATTAAAAATATCCAATTGAATTCTTAAATCAATTCTTTCTTGCTCGGTAAAATCTTCCGGATAATACTTCTCAACAAGTAGACCGATCTGTTCAACATTAATCCCATTAGGGTGATCTTTTGGAACCAAAGAAGCACTCAGACTGAACAACTCTATCACGTGCTCATTGAATCTACTATTCAATTCATGTAGTTGCTTGTCCAATGTGGAAGTAAACAAATCCACCCGGTAAAAATGTTCAAAAGTGACATGTCCATCTTTTCTACGAGGCCGATATCTAGTAGAAGTATATGGAGCACTCATATCCGGCATTTCTACTTGATGCTTGTCACAAAAAAAAGCAACCTGTGCAATAATTTACTTAAAAGATGTTAAATAATATAATTAGTTAAATATAATAATATAGAAGTTCAAAAATAAAATTAACCTCTGTAATGAAAGAATCCCATCCATTGTTTCTGAAACTATTTAAACTCTCCTTTGTTGCTGAAACCAACTCCATAGCATTAAGGATATCTTGGGACTTCTTTTGTAGAGCTTTAGAAAGTACATCAGTTTTTCCCATAACTTCCTTTAACAAATGAAGAATAAACACAAATTCAAACGATTGCATTTGAGTATAAGCTGCATCAGCATCTGCACGGTGAGGACCAGTCGCATGTGCATCTATAATTATGCTCTTGAGAACAACACGAGCTGCATCATACATGTTTATCAAACTGCAAATAGAATAAAAGTGAGAACCCCAACGTGTATCACCGGCTCTTCTTAGTGTCCCAACTTGATTCAATCCTTTTCCTGATTTAATTTCACCAAGCTCCAATAAGTTTTCAATCTCATTTGCCTTTGCCCTTTGTAAGTCGTCATGACGCTTACTAGAAGCACAAACCACATTAATTATTGAAGCTAAGTGTGAAAAGAATTGGCTCACTGGAATAATTTCTCTTGAAGCTGCAACCAAGGTAAGTTGCAATTTGTGAGCAAAGCAATGCACATAATATGCATAAGGACAATCATTTAGAACAAGTGCTTGTAATCCGTTCCATTCTCCTCTCATGTTACTAGCACCATCATAACCTTGCCCACGGATTTTACTAACATCAAATTGATGATGCAATAGGTTTCTCCACAAATGTGTTTTAAGGGTTAAAGACATGGTATCTCTAACATGAACCAAATCTAAGAACCTTTCCCGTATGATTCCTTCTGCATCAACAAATCTTAAAACTATAGCCATTTGCTCCTTTTTTGACTCGTCCCGAGACTCATCAACCATGACACAAAAGTATCCATCCCCCACTTCGCTACGAATATACCTTCGGATTTTATTTGCAAGTATACTAAGAATTTGTTTCTGAATATCTCCACACACATACTTTGCATTATATGGGGCATTCTCTAATATAACCTTTGCAAGATCATCATTATAAGTGGCCAAAAGTTGCAATAGTTCAAGAAAATTACCTTGATTTTTAGAACTTGAACTTTCATTATGTCCTCTCAATGCACAAGCTTGGTATGTCAACCAACGAACCACATCAATTGAAGCTTTCAACCTTAAACGGTTATTCATTATTTCATCATCATTAAACTTCAAGATCTTTTCTTCAATGTGTTGTTTTTGGTTCAACAAGTTCTCTGTAAATGCCACAGCATTTTTATGATGGTTACTAGCAACATGTTGACGAAATGCACAATATTTCCCATTAACTCTATTCCAGCAATCAAACCCTTTAACGGTAAATGCATCTTGCCCGTTGTTCAAACTTGACTTATCGTTAAATAAAAAACAATAAAAACAGTAACACTTATGTTCTGTTGGAGAATATTCTAACCAACCAGGGAAAACACCAAACCAAGCAAATTGAAACTTACGCTTATGCTTCGCCGAACCTTTACTTGGATAATTTGTAAGACGTATTTGGTAAGCTCCTAAATTGAGATAAGCTAGTCTTACTTGTTCCCTCAAATTGACAGGATAATCCAAAAGTTGTTTCCGTTTGGCCGGATCTCTTTCTAGTTTGCTAGGTTCCACATCGTTGCTAGTTTGTGGTAGTGGAGATTCAGAAAAAACCGGTTCTTGTTGATTACTCGCTTCCTCTACTTGGCTAGGACCTGTCTCAGGACCTGTATCAGGACCTGTCTCAGGACCTGTCTCAGGAACTGTATCAGGACCTGTCTCTTTCTGACGCTTACTCGATTCCTCTTCATTTGCATTACTCTTTCTTTTGAAAAAAGAATCTATTGTCTTTGGTTTTCCCATGGTAATTTACAACACCACAGCTAACAAACTGAATCAATGAAGCAAAAACCCAAAATCAAATTCAAATTCAAGCAATCAAGCAAAAACCCTAATTCCTAGTCGCTGGTTCGAGTTCTATCAAATTTCTATCTAATTCTATCAAATTGAAGAAGATTATAATTTACAAACCTGAAACCTCTAATGGTTCGAGTTCGAGCAGGGCTGGGCAGTCGCTGCAGGTCTGAATCAGTGAGTCGCTGTGATGGTTCGAGTTCGAGCAGGGCTGGGCAGCAGGCTGCAGACCGTCTGATGGTTGTGAGCGTGGAATGGAACCCTAATTCCTAGTCGCTGCAAATCTGCAATGAGTCTGTGAGCGTGGGACTATCTATTTTTTTTTGGGCTTATAGAGTTATGGACTTATGGAGTTATGGGCTGTTGTTACTTCAATTGGGTTGGGTTATAAAAATAAAAAACCACTTAACAGTTCATCCAAAATAATATGCCAGGGCCAAACATAGGAGGTATAAAAAATCTCGAACGAACCGCGGAAAATTAACACTTCTGGGCGAAAAACGTGCCAGGGCCGCGGCCCCGGCACCCACCTCTTAAAAACCGCCCCTGCGTACTTGGGAATTGCAAATACCACTTCTTGCTTGCAGTTGGATATAATCACCTCAAAGTTCTCTTTATTGGCCCAACACCACAGCGACTCATATGATCTAATCTTTTCTTTTAGAGTTAATTACTGTTTTCGTCCCTGAGGTTTGTCAAAAATAACGGTTTCAGTCCATTAGTTTAAAAATTGCGATTTCAGTCCATTAGTTTCATTTTCGTAACCATTTCAGTCCACTAACTTAACTCCATCCATTTATTTTGTTAACTTTGAGTTAACTAACTAATTCAGAGACGGTTTGCGTCAGTTTTAGAAACACAGGGACTTAAGTGTAAACTCTAAAACATTAAAACAAAAAAAATAGTAAATTCCAAAAAATCAAAAAAATTCCAAAAAACCAAACAAATTCCAAAAAAATCTAAAAAATAATAAAAATTCTAAAAAATCATAAAAATTCTAAAAAATTCTAAAAAATCCAAAAAATCCGTTTCGACCCGAACCGTTTCGAGCTGAACTGTCCGTACCGTTTCGAGCTGAACCGTTTCGACGCGAACCGTTTCGACCCGTACCGTTTCGACGCGAACCGTTTCGACCCGTACCGTTTCGAGCCGAACCGTTTCGACCCGTACCGTTTCGAAGCCGAACCGTTTCGAGCTGAACCGTTTCGAACCGAACCGTTTCGACCCGTACCGTTTCGAAGCCGTACCGTTTCAAGCCGTACCGTTTCGAACCGAACCCTTTCGAGCTGAACCGTTTCGAACCGAACCGTGCCGTATCGAACCGAACCGTTTCGAGCTGAACCGTTTCAAACCGAACCGTTTCGAGCTGTACCGTTTTGACGCGAACCGTGTCGTATCAAACCGTGCCGTATCGAACCGTACCGGTTCGGCTTCGAAACGGTTCGCGTCGAAACGGTTCGGGTCCAAAGGGTTCGGTTCGAAACGGTTCGCATCGAAACGGTACGGTTCGAAACGGTATAGCTCGAAACGGTTCGGTTCGATACGGCACGGTTCGGTTCGATACGGCACGGTTCGGTTCGATACGGCACGGTTCGGTTCGAAACGCTTCGGTTCGAAACGGCACAGTTCGGTTCGAAACGGCACGGTTCGAAACCGTACGGCTTGAAACGGTTCGGCTTCGAAACGGTACGGGTCGAAACGGTTCGGCTCGAAACGGTACGGGTCGAAACGGTTCGCGTCGAAACAGTTCAGCTCGAAACGGTACGGACGGTTCAGCTCGAAACGGTACGGGTCGAAACGGTTCGTGTCGAAACGGTTCAGCTCGAAACGGTTCGGGTTCGAAACAGTTTGCGCCGAAACGGATTTTTTGGATTTTTTAGAATTTTTTAGAATTTTTATGATTTTTTAGAATTTTTATTATTTTTTAGAATTTTTTGGAATTTGTTTGGTTTTTTGGAATTTTTTTGATTTTTTGGAATTTACTAATTTTTTTGTTTTAATGTTTTAGAGTTTACACTTAAGTCCCCGTGTTTCTAAAACTGACGCAAACCATCCCTGAATTAGTTAGTTAACTCAAAGTTAACAAAATAAATGGATGGAGTTAAGTTAGTGGACTGAAATGGTTACGAAAATGAAACTAATGGACTGAAATCGCAATTTTTAAACTAATGGACTGAAACCGTTATTTTTGACAAACCTCAGGGACGAAAACAGTAATTAACTCTTTCTTTTATATAGCCATTTTGTAAACCATTAAGCTTGTGCTGGAAATAAGGGGTTCAAATATATATTTTCACAAATTTATATAGTGAGATGAGTAAAAAAATAATAAAAACTATATGATGAACCAATCATAAAATACAATACCTGTGCACGTTGCTGACAAATATTAACAACAGCATTGGTTGCATCACTTGCTGAAACTATTTGAAGACAACTTTAAGGATCATTACTATATTATTTAAAAATTCACCATCATTAGGAAGTGCAATAATAAGATTCATGAATAGAGAGACGTTAATGATGAATGTAATACGAAACCAAACACCTTATGAATTAAAATTAGATATCAAGTTATGTAACTGAGAAGCAGAAAAGAACCTGGACAACATGCTTGTAACGACCAAATTTTCAGAGGTGTTTATTTAGCTTAAAGAAATCTCTGGTTGATCGACATATTTTTCTTCTACAATCAACGGGTCTAGAACTGGGACAACTGAAAGTTCATGAAAACGAATGAGCAAATGATAGTAATTTAGGGTTTGATAAATGTAATAAAAAATTTCAACTCGAAAATAAAATTAAAAAGTTAAAATTAAAAAAATTATACAAACATTAATATCTACACATCAAATATCATACAAGTCGATCATCTTAATTGCTGAAACATTCGACATCAAAAGCATGCATTCTCAATAGAAACCTCAGTGACATATAATAAACCACAATTAATGAAGATACGTATTTAATCACCGATGATGGTTAAAACAATGAAAATGCTGATAAGAGCGAAAACGTCACTGGTACATCATCAATTTGTTCAGATCGACGGACAAAGAAAACCGAAACAACTATATCTAAACAACTTAAAAAGATATATATTTTAGGGATATAGGAAGACATCCATTAAAAGATAGAAAGAATACCTGTGCAGATCGATGGATAGAGAAAATGGCGTTTAGATTGATCAGTATTAGGGTTTGAGAGAAAAGAGATGAACGACGTTGAGAAACAATGGATTCTTGTTTAGGGTTTTTAATGAAAAGAACGAACTGGGCAAAATTTCAGGGATTTGTTCCACAATTAAATGTAGGGTAAAAAAACAAATATGGATCACCCGTAATACCATATCTTTAACCCATGAAAAAATGGGTGGGTAAAGAGAGGCTCTCAGAATGTGCCATGTCCTTAAATATGTTTCTTTTATTATATAGTTAGATGAAATGCATTGTAATAGTTATTTTTCCTGGAAAACGGCGTGTATCAAAAGATAGATAACTATCCTATATTTCATCTTCTAATTTCCACCATCTCTCAAGGCCTCTATATGCTTCCATTGAACACTGAGTGATCCGATTTATTTATCTCTCTATTTAAATACTCTCATCAATCCAAATACAGCCCAACCAACGATCCATACATCGTGTCTTACAGGTGCATTTCTTCATGTGTATCAGTTTGAATCCCACTCTTTTCATCAATAATTTAAAATTGATATGCAATATCCACTTATTTCTTGATTTGAAAGGCCCTATTATTAAATTTACTTCGTTTACCAAAACTAATCTTACCTTTCACAAGGAAACTTTTAACTTCACATAATCTTTATTTCATACTACAATAACAACCTCCTATGGTCAACTACATAGGCTTTCAATCATCCTTGAGCTATTCTCAACCTCCTTTAGAGTATTCACATCCTTTCCATCAAGTATATATATCCTATAATTACACTAAAAACAACAATTTTTTCTATCTTCTTTCAATTAAATAATATTTTTATACATTTATCCTTATAATTTCTTATCTTCCACTTTAATTTCAAAATATATTAAAAAATTATAGAAGGTGAACAGTGTCTCCCAAATATACAGATGAACGGTAACATTTTCTCTCACCTCCACTCACAACTACTTTTTATAATATAAAGACCACCCCACAGAATTTGATGGAAAGGATATGAATGCTTTTAAAATCAAAACATTTCTTCAAATCTCCTTTGAAAAGTTGTCATGTTACTCTTCCTTTGACAAACCTCACCCCAACATAGGGCCGGCGGGTAATTCAAGTCAAGCCCTTGCTTTTGGCCCACACCTAAATAGGGCCTCTAGTTCCTAATTTTGTTATATGGGTAAATCCGGCTTGAAATATTTTACGTAATCAGGTTAGTTTTTCTTAAATTTACACAAAATCTTTTAACGTTGTTTACGAGGTCAATCTCCTTTTCTTGGTTACAAATGATTTACATTCATTTTGTTTTGTTTTCGGTTTATACAACAAGAAAAAGAAAACATTGTGGTTTGAGTTTGATGCAGCTACATATAGTTTTTTTCTTTTTTTACTGTAAGCGATTTCAAGTACTTTCTGTATGTTTATGTGTCAAAATTTTTATTTTGTTTGAGTCCTACCTGATTCTGAAGCTCATGGTTCTTATTATGATTTAGTGTCATGGTGTAAAAGTAGGAAAAGGCTACACACGGGAACATTGTTAAATTTGAATATTGATTTTTATTAGTTATTTCCTTTCTTTTGCTATAATCTATTTATTGTTCATCATAAGTAAAATAATTATTTTCTCATAAAAAGCCCCCAAATTACGGATCGTTTTAAGCCTTCAAAATGATTGTGTCGGCCCTGCCCCAACAAATTAACGGGTGATCCACACTTTCTTCCATACAAGGCTTCATATGAGGGCCTAATTATACTGACAAAGTAGCCACCTTGCACAAGAATTCATCGAATGGTATATGAATATCGTAACTTCCCTCGAAGCCTATAATACTTGCTCGCAACATATCAACAAATATACGCAATGTCCTCTAATTTTTTCATTTGCCATAGAAAGATAGGGTTATTGGATTTTATCACCAGTAACTATTGGCTATTGGCCGCTGCCACCCTCAACTATCACTTTGACGTCCGCCACCTCCAACTTAACACTTAGTGTGTTCTGTCACCATGTCATTAACTGATCACTAACTTTTGATCATGTTACTATACTTTTGGAGGTGTCCTAAGATCCCTAAAACCTTCCTAAGATCCCTATGACACCCCCAAAAGTATAGTAACATGATCAAAAGTTAGTAATCACTTAACGACGTGGTGACAAAACACACTAAGTGTTAAGTTGGGGGTGACGGGCGTCAAAGTGATAGTTGGGGGTGACAGCGGCCAGTAGCCAACAATTGGGGGTGATAAAATCCAATAACCCTAGAAATATATGTGATATTACGTGTATAATAGCAACTTTTTTCTTGGCTATTTGGAAAGCGAGAAACGATAAAATTTTCGGTAATGGTCAAGGGAATAGCGAAGACATTTTTGGGGCTGTGAGATCTTTAGGTTTCTTTTGGTTAAAAAATAGATCCGCTCATAAGAATATTGTTTGGAGAAAGTGGTGTAATTATCCTTTGTATATGTTTTAGTTTGGTTGGGTGCGGTCCTGTGTTTTTTCAGGCCGGCCGGTGTTAATAATATTCCCTTTTCAAAAAAAAAAAAAAAAAAAAGCAACTTTTTCCATTTTTAATTCAACTTTGAGATCTTAATATTCCCTTATCTTGTATGAGTAAACATAATTCTTGTCTTGTGTGCTTCTTCATGTAATATTCTTGACTTCATGTGTAAAGGGTGCTCAAACTCTATCGAAGCACTTATTCAGTACTATAGAAACTTTATTTAAATTTATGTACGTGCCCAAAACTTTGTTCTTTAACATCTTCGATCTGTGCTACACAAATTCTGTCGAATGGGATTTGTAATGGCCACCGGTTATCACACTGGTTTTGATGTTGAAATGCTTGAATTTCCGGCTCCACCGGTTTTGATAGTCCATTAAATCAACAATCCACCTTCTTTGACACATAACGAGGTCTTAGCTGTCGAAGATGTCCCCATTACTAAATGGATTCTTAACTTCACTTTTATCTCTAGTGGCATTCTGGTAAATCATCCGATAATATATCAAATACAATTTCACAAGAAGCAAGTTTAAAATGAGCATCCTTACCATACTTACATCCAACACTATGTCCAAAAAGCTTGATACTTCTAATATTTTTTTCCCCTTAATTAACATTGTACAAATATGCAATTTTTGACTTTCTCACCTCTTCCTACATGAAGAATTCTTCCTCATTTGAGCCCCCGTGGGCGGAGCTAATGTGTTAGCAGGGATAGCACGGACTACGGCTTAACCTCGTCTTCGTAGTGTAAAAATACCCCTCAACTTCGTCTCCGTAGTGTAAAAATACTCTTCAACTCCGTCTTCGTTACACAAAGGATACCCCTGATCCAATTTTTTTGATACTCCTCAATTTTTGGGCTAGTTCCGCCACCGCCCCACACCTATGTGTATGCGTGTGCATGTGTAGTATTTTACAAATATTGACATAAAATTATATGCTATAGTTGAATTGTATTTAAGGGTAATGTTCAAATTTGTAAGGTCAAATATTATTAAGTACTAGCAACTTTTCTCATTTATCTAGTTTGACAATTTATTTTTGTATATTCTGTTTTTGTAATGTAATTGTATTTTTATCCCGATTTGACAATTATACTTTGTTTTGATAATGACTTGTGTTGAGACTTGAGGTGTTTGAATTGTTAACACACGATATTTTGTTTGTTTTCTTTGAGGTATATTATTAAGAAAAATGTCATCAGGTACCAAAATAATTATAATTTGAGTAAAATGCACGGATAGCCCTTGTGGTTTGGTGAAATTTCACCTTTAGTCCCTAACTTTTCAAAATTACACTCTTAGTCCCTGTGGTTTGACGAGTTGTTACTCGGATAGTCCCCAAAGCAGATGGAGGTTAGTTTTCCTGGTTAAGTGGGTGTGAAATGACAAGAACTATCCGAGTAACAACTTATCAAACCACATGGACTATCCGAGTAACAACTTGTCAAACCACAGGGACTATCTGAGTAACCTTCATCCCCTTTGGAGACTATCCGAGTAACAACTTGTCAAACCACAGAGACTAAGAGTGTAATTTTGAAAAGTTGAGGGCTAAATGTGAAATTTCATCAAACCACAGGGACTATGCTCTTATAATTTTGATCAGTTTTAGTGGTCGTACTCTATTTTTATGTGATTTGGTAATTTTCATAATTGCTTGAAAGTAAAATAGTTTTGTTAACTTTAAAAAAATAAGGAATTTTATAGAGAGGAAATTCGACAACTTTTTAAGTGATTTTTAAGAAAAGGGGTATGACAAGTAACAAAAGGCTAGTTTAATCCACCCTTTCTACAATTAGTTTTTATTTCTTATATCATATCTAATATCCTACCCACGTGGTCCCAAATCGAGAATGGTCCTAAACCCCTACTATTGACTTGTTTTGAATTTATTAAAGTAATACACATTTATTAAATAAAATTTAGTGTTGCCACAAATTGACCAAAAGTGAATAAAAATGAAACTTTGTAAATATCGGAACCTTTGTAAAAAAATTATTTATGTGTATTATAAGGGGTAAAGTTATCCTATAAATAACGTTTTCTAAATTTTGAAATAGTACAAACACATAATAGATAACAAAATATAACACAATATCAAGAAATATAAGTTTATAACACAATGTCGAGAAAAAAAGATAAAATTAATCGAAAAAAGATACAATCAACCGAAAAAAACTATGACGAAAAAAATACAATGTCAAATAAAAAGATACAATGATCTATACATAAATTCTAAAAGCTAAAGCTTAAAATCTAAAAATGAAAACCTAAAATATAAGATTATAGGTTTCGATGAAACAGTTCCTACTTTGATACTCTTCTTCTTACAACTTCCTACTTTGAAACCAATGCTAACATATGTTTCAAATTAAAACCTACACTATTAATTTCAACAAGTCTTAGGAAAACCTATATTGTATAAGCCGAAAAACAAAATTTCATTAATTGAAATTATGACCAACAAGTCCTCCTAATAATAATAAAATTAAATTACAACGAAAATTACCACTACACATGGTGACACATGTGTGAGGGTGCGTATATTTTATTATATTTTTTTTACTCTTTATCAAGTTTTAAATTTATAAAACATAATATAACATTATCACCCTCTATAACATGCTAGGGGAAGTGCACCTTTCGTTGGCGTAATATAGTGATGATAAGATACCGAGATTGTCCAATGACATAAGAGCTTTTAATACAGGAATATCATCGACGTCTAATCTAATCAAATTTTTAGGAAAAATTTTAATAAGTAAAATAAAGAAACTAAATAAATAAAGAAACAAATAGACAAGATAGAATAACTTGGTTCCGACTCATCTTTTATGTATGCTTTGATGATTTCTGCACTTTGGGTTTTTTAAGATATTATCTTAGTTATAGTGGCATGTCCCTCTTTTGGAGGCAACGCCACCCTTAGCCATATTGGTCTGAGTCAGCAGTGATACAGTCTTGCAAGGCCGGAATATTGAAAGATAATTAAGTAAGTTATTAATGCAAAATGTGGCATATCCCTCTTTTTGAGGTAACGCTACCCTCGATCATATTGGTCTGAGTCAGCGGGGATACAGTCCCGCAAGTCCAGTTTAAAGTTTTAATAGTAAGTTATTTATAAGTGATTCAAGTCGTTGTTACTTCCCCCGATTTGATGTTATCTGCCTCAAAGGAAGTCCTAATAAGCTTGAGTCAAGTCCTCGTAGGATCTATACACAGAATGAGGCAAGAACTTTACCCATACCACCCTTCTAACCCTTTCCAGGCAGTTAACGCGCTTTATATAGACCGTAAAGACACGAATGAGTGAATCAACGAAACATGAAGAGATGATAGAATAAAGTTCACTTTCAATATGAAAAAACTAGTTATTAAAGTCATTAATACATACCCAATTAAAACGTTAACCAAAGATTGGAAATATAAGGCCATATAATTTAGTAGGTTTACGCCTATCTTTATCAAACACAATTATAAGTTATTTGGACTTTTAGTTGTCTAGTGGGCTTGGGTTAGGCCATGTGGGTCAAGTTCTTTGTGGACCCTATATAATGTTTTGTTTGGGTCATTATTAGGGTTAGTACATTAGAAGTGAATTAGAGAGGTGGCTGTTCTTGTTTAATGAATTAGGTTGTTGATTAGTTGTGATTGTAACCGTGTCTGTACCAGACGATTATCAGTCATCGTATGCACCTTTTGATAATCTAATCGACATACTTCTTCATTCTTCTACACTTTTCTTTGTTTTATGCACTTTGATTAGTGTATTGTGATATCCGATTGGAGTTCTTGGACTTACAATTGGTATCAGAGCCTAAGAAGTCTTTCGGATGCTCGGTTTTCTGGATATTACATTGAAGAACAAGAAGAAAAATTAGCAGACTCTAAGAACATCAAGAACATCTTGAAGATTCAAGAACAGTTTAAAACCTCACGTTTTGATTTGTTTTGGGTGGAAAGATATGGTGTTTGTTGAGTTTTCGGAGTTTTTGGTGAAAAAGATCTCATAAAATTTGAATCTTGATTTGTTTCCTTCTTTATCGGGATTTGATTACTGATTTATCTACAAAGAAGCTAGTGTACGGGTTCAAAGTATTACTGTGTGCGATGTCACACCCGAACCGTTGGCGAAAACATCAGGGCATGGCACTGAGCGAAACAGATTGTCCATGTGTATCCATAACAACTATTCATTACCAGATAATTAAACGTCATGTCCCATACCACAACATATCCAAATAAAAATAGTTATTACAAATAATTGTCTAAAAAACAAATATTGTTCCGACGACTCAGATTTAAGCATGACATAACTTGACCCCTAGCTTGATTCACTAAAGCACAACAATTCCTAGCATCTTAAGCACCTGCCACATACGTTAAAATAAAGTCAATACACATGTAACATCCAGAAAACACAAAACTTTATATTAAAATTATAAAGGGTATAATAAACAGGAATAAACTAACTAGGATAAATAACCTAGTTAGTTAGAAGCCTTGTAGTAACACAGGAATGGGTTAAAAAGCCAAAAATACAAACTAAATAAGAGTGGAGGGGTTTAGGTTGTCAAAATTGAAACTTTCATTACTAATAATTAGTAAAATAGAAACCAAACACTCCATTTGGAGTTCCTGGTCGATCAAAGAAACACAGGGGGCGACACCCACTCCTTCACAACCCTAAATTCTACTAAAATCTCAAATTGAAGGCTCAAATCATGTCATAATCGAAATATGAGCATAGAATCGTGATCTCCTCGTCAAGGAGGTCATAAGGTATGTCAATTTAGGTTGTTTTGATACAACTCAAATTCTTGCATGTGATTGAAATCGAAGGTTGAACTTGATTATGTGTTGTAAAACATGAAATTGGAAGTAATGTGAAGTCTAGGGACAAACCCTAGATGATTTCTTGTCAAAATCTTGCATGTTAGTTGTAAGGATCAAAATCACTATAGTGGGTGATTAGTAAGTTAGTAGAACTTGATAAACACTAGGATTAAGACTCCTGTTCTAGTGAAAACTGAAATTGTGAGATAATCTCTGAAATTGTTGATGTTAAAATATGTGTATATTGTCTAATTGAAGTTAATTTGAGTGATAAATTCAAGTTATGAACTTGGTTTAGATCATGTAGAAATCTGACCCGCAAGGTGTTTGATAAAACGCCTAAATGAGGGTTAAAATGTTAAAGATTGCTAAAAACGCAGATTTGCATATGTTATGAATGAATGCGTTAAAGCTTATGAAAGAGAGTTCTAATCTTGTTATGAATTGAACTCTTTAGGCAAGGAATCCGGAACGTCAAGTGGACACGCCGGAAGTGATACCCGCGGAAAAGGTGTGCTTTAAAGGTACGTGACTTTAGTCTCGTTGTATTATGTAATAATATTTGGTTTTAGTGTACAAACGATGTCGGATTGTAATTGATGCGTCGATGTATCGTTAAAGTGGCGAAGTTCACTAGATCATCAAACGGGTCAAAATAGACATTAGAAATTTGGTTTGGTATGTTAACAAAGTGATGGTCTTCACTAGATAGCCAAACGGGTCAAAACGTTGCTTGAAAACGAATCACATGAGTAGAGACTTAAAAGTCTCATATCTTGCTAGGTGATAGATGGTAATACACCAATAAATTGGTTATGATATTTTAAGTCTACGAACCCGGTATATCGGGTCAAACAATAGAAGTTAATAGAAGGTGTCGTTTGAAACGGATTGCTTGAATTCCGAGGAAACAAGTGTTTAGTTCAGAGAAAACACAAAGCCATGGTATGGCGCGTATACTCCAAGGTCATAAGCCCGGGTAGTTGGGTAACTATGTCTAATGTGTCATTATGATGGAAATATGGAATCATGTATTTTGTTAATGGGTTGAAATCTTTGAAATAAAGAAATTGTGAGCCGAACGTTGGTATCTTGGTTTCCGTGATGTGTAATTTATATGGTTGGGTCCGTAATCTTATTACAGATTCGTAGGTAAAAGAATCGACTAAATCGGACTAATGAGTAAAAAGTTATGAACTTTTAAAGTTGAAAAATAGTTAAAGGGTAAATGTGCAGAGCCCACCGTAATTTACGGTTCCACCGTAATTTACGGTGGAGCTCAAACTACTACGGTGAGTTCTTCCTGAGTTACGGCAGAACCAAAGACATTCCAGCTTCACCGTAACTTACGGTGACACCGTAAGTTACGGTGGAACCTAGAAAAATCATGTTTTGTTTGTTAATTCTTGATGTCAGGAATTGTTTATATGTAACATATTAATGTCCAAACTAATGTTCTTAGTGTTTGACCTTAGGTATGAATGAGGTTCTCCCGGATGGTGATCAAGTACATGTCAAGAACCGAACACGTATTTCGAAGCTTCCGCACTAAACTCAATTTTGTCTAAACATGTTGTAATTACTTTTGTTGATCGTGTTTTAAATCCCTTAAACTAGTGATTAGTTTACTAGCAAGGGTTAACTTTAAACTAGTTATGCACTATCTTGGATGTGTTTGGTATTATCACAAGTGTGTATGGTTTTAAACTTGAAATGATTTTTTTGAAAACTCTAAATTTTATAAAGTTCATATAATTATTAGTTAAATTCCGTAAAATTATTAAGGGTGTTACAACACATAGTGTAAATGTGAGCATACAAGTTTAATAGTAATAGTAGGGTTTGAAATCGTTTACACATAACCAGCATGTGACATGTATAATGCGAAGTTAGTAAGTTATCGACAATGAAATATGCACAGACTAGACTGCGAGTTGTAGAATGCGCAACACATATCACCACTGTGACACGTGAAGAGGTAACCTTAACAACCCCTGTCCACGACAGGTGCTGAGTCCAAACAAATAGTACTATCGTTGCTAAGGCGTCAGGTAACAATCACTGTGTTAACATAACATACAAGCATTGATCGAGTAACACGTATCATGCAATAACGGTCGACGTATAAATAGTGTTTGCGTTGTGTGTTCGATTGTGATTTAGAATACGCAACATATGTAACACCCAAAAGTGCACAAAGCAAAAAGGGATCGAGTATACTCACAATGATGGAAGTATGGATTGAAGGGAGCGCTAGAGTGATTATCCTGAACAGTTAACGATAGCATTAGCGATGAGCGGTGCGTAAAACGATGAAAAGTGACCAAGTGTCGAATGGTAATCCGATCGGATGGCAATCCGATCGGATGGGCAGTCGATCGGATGTCAATCCGTTCGGATGGTCATCTGATCGGATGGCCATTCAATTGGATTGACATTCGTTTGGTAAGGATGTGTTTGTGTATGATGGCTTTGAAGTTTTCGTTGTAGCATTTTGAAAACAAAGAACTATCTCTACCCTTCAGGTCGGTCGATCGAACGGTCGTTCAATCGGATAGCGATCCGATTGGCTAGTCACTTAGTGAGAACAAGTTCACAGCAGGATGGTTACTCGATCGGATAACAATCCGTTGGAAACTGTTGCCCCTTGGAAAAAGATCAAGTACCAAAGTTCCAAATGTCACATGATTGGATGGTCGTTCGATCGGATGGCAATCCGATCAGAAGGCAATCCGTTCGGCATTCAGTCCCTTGAAAACTTGAAAATGATTAACTGTTTGGAGGCTCAAGTGCAATCTAATCGGATGGCAAGTCGATCGGATGGCAATCCGATCGGACGGCAATCCGTCCCGACGCATCTGATCGTCTTGAACTTGGTTATTTTTGAAAGTTTGTGGTTTGTTCGAGACGGTTTGATGACGTATTAAATAAAAGAAACCCTATCTTGACCCAAGTGATCCGATCGAACAGGAATCACCCTCGTCCGATCAGTTAACTGTTCGAGACGATGGTTCATGCTTACCTCGAAGTCAGTTGTCCCTTAGATAGGATTCAGATCTTGAACCAACACATCACTAAGAAAGAGTAGAAGGTCAGAACGAGCTCCGATTCTATCGGTCCTGAGTGCATTGAGTGTAAAAGAGTTGAAGGAAAGTTGGAAAACCATCTTTCAATCCTTTTAACCATGAATATGTGTAGATCTATGCAAAACATTGCTTAATCTTGTGGAAATCCTTCAGATCTAAGTTGTTCTTTGTGGAATGAAGCCAAACCTTGAAGTTCATAAGAACTCCATGGTGACATCACCCTAGAACACCTCAAATCTGGTGATTTCATGGTTAAAAGTTAAGATTCAAAGGTGATAAGGATGAAGGAGTGCGTATAGATCATAGAAGTACAAGATTTAGGTTGAAAACTTACAAGAATCGCGAGAAATCGAGAGAAAAGAGAGCTTGAGTGCGGCTGGTCGAGTAAGGAGCTGTCACATCACAAATGATGTGACAGGAGGGTATTTATAGGGTTTCCAAAAGAGGAAAGTGTCAAAGTGTCGGATTGGTCACTGATCGAATGGCAGTCCGATCGGATGGCAACCCATCGGATGGCCACTCGATCGGTTGGCCACTCGATCAAGGTGTCCGGCGCGCTGAGTTTCGTCATTTCGATTCGCGTATTGAGCCTTGCGAGGCGATTCGAGTGAGCATTGCGATGCGATTCGAGTGAGCGTTGCGATAGTATTTGTAACACCAAAGGTCAAAGTCAAAGTCAAGATTGAAGTCAAAGGAAGTAAAGATTGCTAATTGCGATATGTCAATCCTTGCTCAACTCCTATTTTGACTTCTTTGACTTATAGTTAATCTATTTTGTGTATTCGCTTTGATTGTATTATGTGGAGTATCTATTAATAATCAAGGTTTAATCGCATATTAATCGCATGCTTAATCGATTTATCGCTTATCTCTATCGCACTCGCAACTCGAATTATGTGTCCTGGATATTGTTTTACGTGTGTGTGTGTGCTGTTTATGTGTTACTTGTGCCTGTTATGTTTATGTTGAGGTGTTAATCGCAATCGCAAATCAATCGCATCGTAATCAAATCAAAAACGCTAAACGCAGGTTATTTATAGTGATTGTATGTTAGATATAGTAGTTGGGATTAAAAGTAATTTAATGAGTAATTCTATCGCATCGCTCTCTCGAATCGCAATGCTCAACACTCGAATCGAAACGACAAAACTCATCGCGCTGAATAAGTGGATCGAGTGGCCAACCGGCCGAGTGGCCATACGATCGGATTGCCATCCGATCGGTTGTCACTCGATCGGGTTGTCACTCGATCGAGTTGCCACCCGATCGGGTTACCACCCGATCGGACTGCCACTTGATCGACCAGCCTTTTCCTCACTTTTCTTTTTAGGAAACCCTATAAATACCCTCATATGTCACATCACTTGATGTGATAGCTCTCACTCGACCTAGCTCGCTCCAGCCCACATTTCTCTCAATTTCTCTCGATTCTTGTAAGTTTCCAACCTAAATCTTGTACTTTCTAGATCTACACACACTCCTATGTGACACCTGTGTCACTTCAACCATCATACAAATACCAAACCAATGAAATATTGTGTTTCATACTTGGGATTTGTATAAATATGTGTATCGTTTGCACATATCAATTATTGTTCGATTTCGAGCTTTAAATCGCTTTCTGGAAGGTTATACGCGATCTAATGCGTAAACATAACCAGTTTAATACAAAAAACACTCCGGAATAGTGAAATAGGCTTAACATACCTTAAATAACCTTTACATAACTTAGAAATAAGTTTTGAAGGGATTGGTATGGCAAAAACAAGTTTATTCGCTCACAGGGACTATTTGCGTCAACTTGCAAAAGTCTGCCATTTCATAAGGCTACGTACAGCCCAGAACATGATCATAAGCTAAACATACCATAAATAACCTAAACATAGCTTAGAAATAGGCTTTGAGTGGTTCGGTGTGTGAAAATAAGCTTATTTGATCTTACAGGGACTAAAAGTGTCAAAAACGGCGTAAGTTTGCATTTTCGCGCATATCTTACGTTCTGACCACATCTGGACATCCAAAATTTTTGTACACACTAAAATACTTTTATTTTAGTGATTTTCATGCAAAAATACCATTCGTCGCTTAATTTGGTTCGTTTTCGCGTTCGTTTGAGTTTCGTCGTAATTTAACGAATAACGTGACCGTACGACCAAACGAGCCGACAACCGAGAGTTTTCCGAGCACATTTTGAGTCCTCTAAACTTTATTGACCTTGTAGAGCCTTGAAAATGTCTTAAAGAGGGTCAAAATGTGCTGAAATGAGCTTAATACAAGTGCAGGGACCTGAACTGTAATATATGAAACTTTGGCTGATCTAGGAGGGTCAGGCGGGCCGCGTAAGCCCCCTCCCTATCCTTACGCAGGCCGTGTGAAGACACCAGCGACCAGAAAATGAATTTCAGCAAACTGTTTGATGTTTAGGGGCTGTTTATGCAAATTTCTTGGTGTGTTAACCAAGTTAACACCTCTCCAAGGCTTCTAACCTGCATCAAACACTTGTATGGTTGAGATTTCAAGCTTGTTGGCCACACAAACATGTGTCTTGATCTCATGAGCTTGCTACTAGTATAAATAGCCAAGCCATTTCATTGTTTCAATTGCTCATTCCTCTCATTTCTCTCTTCTCATCTAATTTGGAGCTTCCACAAGTTGTTTGGAACTTCCTCTTTGGTTTTCTTATATTCTTTCTTCAAGCATTGGACCTTTGTATGTATTCTTTCATGCTTATTCTTTATGTTAGTGCAGAAAGTCAAACATTTTGGCCAACAGTTTGACTTTCGGTTTTGACCATCAATTGGTCAAGTCAAAGTTCAATTGAACTTTGCAACGTGATTGTAATCACGATGGTTATAATCCTTAGCGATTATACCTACTGATTACCACATTAACTAGGCGTAGTGACGAGTCAAAGTTTCGGTCAAAGTGCATTTTAGCATGCATTTTGCAATGAAGCTACTTTAAGGTATCAAAACACTTTGTTTTGATACCAAATCAGTTTTCTAAGTAGGTTAAACATGTTTTAACATGTTTAACTTGTCACTACTAGTTTAGTACTTGTTTAGGGTCGTAAGTTAAGCGGTCTAGACAACAGCTTAGACTTTCGAACCCGACCCGTTGGATCGATCATTAGGATCCGACCAAGCTTGCTTAGTGATCATAGTTGCATAGGAAATAACCCCTGCGGTTATACCTTATGATCTCATAGGATTGGTTAGCTATTCGTTAATTGGTTTACATGCCCATAGGAAATGACCAAAATGCCCTTTTGTAGCATAAATCCGTAATGTGCATATGTGAATATATTTTTGACATCTAATCTGAATTAGTAACATGTTATGGTATAATTGGGCATGTAAGACTTGACATAGCTCATAGATAACCATCCGAACATAGTTTTGCGCAACCGACGCGTCATAGTAGCTTATGCTACCATAATGGGTCGAAACGGGTCAAGAGAACTTAGGTAGACTTCCAAATCAGAATGTTAGCTCTATTAAATCATACCATATGAGTTCAATTACTCATTTGATTTATAGAACATCATTCTATCCTATCTCCCGGTTTAGGAGCCGTTTAATAACATAGTTACCTATATTAGGTGCCGTTTGATTTCGTACTCCTTCTAGCTTTGCTTGGTTGTTGTTCAAGACTTCTAAGCACCCTCAAGTGAGTACATAGTCCCCTCTTTTACTGTTTTCAATGTTTTGGGGTGAAATATGTGTACCTATTTGTTATGTTCACGATTTCAAAGTATAATTGATTATACATATTAGTACTTATCTTTTGACAAACTGAATGATTATTTATGGTTTAAACACTGATTTTTGAAAGATTATAAAATTAATTGTTGAATTGTACTTATTTATGTTCACAAGACCGATTGGTAGTATGATATAGCGCTATAGGATTAAACACCCCATTCCTGTTGTCATGGAATGTCAGAAACCAATATTCTATCCAAATAGGGATTGCCTTCATGGTATCTCTATAGTCTCAATTGGTGTAGTTTGATGCACTAAGGTCTGACTGAATTCTTAAATCACACTTTTATACTCCCAAAAGTATAGTTTGATATACTCTCATGTGTGATATTGTACAAAACAACATATATTTTGTTAACTACCAAAACATATTTTAAATATGTTATTTATTAAACCAAAGCATAGTTTAAATATGTTATTTATAAAACCAAAGTATACTTTTGATATACTACCAAAAATGTTTATTTTGACAACTAAAGTACATTTAATATACTATCTGTTTAATGATTATGGAACCAAAATATATTTTGATATATATTATTTATTCGACTTTCTTAAAACCAAAGTATATTTTTATATATACTACAAACCTTTTTATCAAAACATTGTTTTACAAACTCATTTTACTTACATATTTATTTATGCATCATTCTTTTATATCATCAAATTTCTTGTAAAATTTCGCATGATTTATAAAGAAAACATTTTAAAGGATTCATGACTATTTTTAAAACATTCTTTTAAACTTACAAGTCATGAATCATGCATTAATAAAACCTATGTATCTCACAAGCATTTTTATGCTGACGTACCTATTTTTACACATGTTTCAGGTTCTGCTATGTGATGATTGTTGACGCATGATATACATAGGATGGACTCGTGTCATAGCGACTTAAAAACTTGAAAGATAATAATTGTATTTGTTTGATTTGTAATAAACAGTGAGTTTAATAATTCAATAAAACGAAATCATTTAATCCATGGTTGTGAAACAATGATTCTATTACAACACTCCCCGACGTTTCCGCCACGTTTTGTTGTTTTACGTGGTCGGGGTGTGACAGAAAAGTTGGTATCAGAGCCAATGGTTATAGGGAATTAGGTTATTAGTAATGCTTTGACCTAGACTATAACCTTCCTAGGACCCTAACACAAGTTATCTTGTGTTTAGTTTTAAAACACTACCGTCACCTATCCTTAGGTGACAACCACAACAAGAATACAAGATCTGAATCCGCTTTGAAAACCACTCATCTGTTCTAGGATGATTGATTACTAGGTTTTGATCACTCTTAGTTTTCAAAATCTCGTCAAAGTTTGGGTCTAAATAATGTGAACACGTGCAAACTGGAAGAGGGAATGCCTGTACCCTGAGTTTTCTGTCTAAGGCTAGAGTGTTCGTACAAATCCGCAGTATCGGATCAGTCACTCTTACCTGGGAACTCTTGGGGTGAGTGTTCACTTATAGGCGAGCATGTCTTCGGTGATACATTATAATGATCCATTTACTTTGATTAGTCACTGCGTGTCGTTTGTTTGTTCGAGGTAACGAACGAATGATTGCCTTCCTTATGTTTTGGTCGATGTTTTCAATACCTCTTTTTGTTTTCCAATCATCAACCTCACTCGTTTCTCATGTTCCTTTGTTCCTTTTAGACAATACCTCCTCGACGTGATGCTCAACCTTTTACTGCTGAGGAAGTCGCAGCCCTTGTTGCTCAACAAATGGCTGCAGTGCTTCCAGGCGTAGTAACTCAGATTCATGAGTTATATAACAACAATAACACCCAGTGTAATTTCAAGACCTTCAACTCCGCTAAACCTTTGAAATTTTCTGGATCTCAAGGAGCAACCGCGCTCCTGCAATGGTTCGAAAGTTTGGAGAGTACATTCAGGCATGTGCAATCCCCGAATGAGCGCAAGGTTGAGTTTGCATCCAATGCGTTCGAGAAGCGTGCTCTTACATGGTGGAACGGTGTGATGCGTGATAGAGGTGCTGATGTGGCAATGGCACAAACCTGGGAAGAGCTTCGGGCTCTAATGATGAAGGAATTCTGTCCTCGTCATGAGCTCATGGCTTTGGAACGGGAATTTGACGATCTTAAACAAGACAGCGGTGAACATCGAGCCTATACTGATCGTTATGAGGAATTGAGCCTCTTATGTCCTGCCATGGTCACGCTTGTGGATAAGGCGATTGAGAAATACATTGATGGTCTTCCTGATTTAGTTCAGGATATCGTTACTGGCAGCAACCCTACTACTGTCAGACAGGCCATTGAATTGTCTGCCACCCTGACTGAATCCCATATCAGGAAGGGTAAGCTTTTTCTAAAAGGCGACCCAAGACCATCTGATAAGGCTGCTCAATGTTGATACATATTATGTGGACGCGACTTGGTTCGGTTCAACTCAATTCGGTTCGACCCGGTTAGGTTCGGCTCAAGCCCGACGTCACGACATTCCTCCGTCGTGTGTCCCAGAGTTCGACACGCGAAGCACAAAGTGCCGCGGACTTTCCCGTCGACACATCACCATGACATCACCTTGGTGATGTCATGATGATGTCATCACATGT
This sequence comes from Helianthus tuberosus, assembly GCA_030545235.1. Taxonomy (NCBI): domain Eukaryota; kingdom Viridiplantae; phylum Streptophyta; class Magnoliopsida; order Asterales; family Asteraceae; genus Helianthus; species Helianthus tuberosus. Next base: position 42,214,550 of record CM060450.1, read on the forward strand.
TGACTAAAGCTTGTCTAACCTACCATATTGTTGAATATTGAAAACGTAAAAAGCTTGGGCCAATCACCTTTAATCAGTTTGCATGTTGGGATTCTACTCACATTGGGCCGAACTTCAGTCAATCGCACAAGTGGAGGTCCCAGCCCAATCGCACAAGACATCATATATATACCGAAATCTTAGTGATTTCGGTAGAGACAAGGGCAACGAACAAGAGAGAACCGAGAGATTTGATAGAGAGTTTGCAAATATTATCTTGTAAACATTGATTTGTAATTGTCTTTCAAGTATTAATACATTGGTGTTAATCGTTGAGTCCCGGTCTCCATCTCGTGTTTTTTTTGTTCATCTCCTTCTCTCGATCTCGGTTTGCATCTCCGGTTGGATTCCGCACAACCGGGTGTGTTTGACAACAAGGATTAGGCGACTAGATCCTCCCCTAGCCGGACCTACAAGTGGTATCAGAGCCTTGGCTCTTCTCCTTGTTAAAACCGAGTTGTTTTCGGGTGTGTTTCGAGTTTTTGAAGTTTATATTTTTCTTGAAAAAAAAAATTCAGTTTAAAAGCTTCGAAAATCATCGTATTTTGCTGAAAGTTGTTATAAAAACCTTTTTATTCTTCATTTTCACATGCTAAACATTGGTTTTTAGTGAAGTTTCGGCCAAATTCGTGTTCGGAAAATCTTCGGTTCACCAGAAAACTTATATTTCTGGGTTTGTTCTTCATATCTTCAAACCAATATTCAAAGTGTTCTTGATAATTTTCTAAGTCTAATCTTTGAAATTTGAATATTGAAAGTTGTTGTGCTTTGAAAATTGTAAAAAGAAGGACATCATCATGGTTGGTGATTTGGGATAGAGTGAGCCGAAAGGTATCTGTTTGTGTCAGGAGGATTAAAAGTCAACCTTTTGTATCACACAATTTGTTTTGTCACACAAGTGTTTCAGCATGCATAACATATCAATTGCACAAGAATAAATCAGCGAATTTGAGACCTGATACTTTCAGTAACCAGCGAAATTGCTTGACCCGGCGAACTCAAATCCAAAGGCGACTTTGGTAACCGTGTAATCGTCCTCAGCGAGATTATTACGGTTTTTCGGCGATTTTACTAATCATCGTAATAGCGGGAACAGACCAGCGAAATTAAAAAAAAAAAACCAGCGAAATTAAGTGAGACCAGCGAATTTAAACAGGCTGGACGAAATCACAAGAACTGGGCTGGACGAAATCACACACTGCCGAAAACAATTGTGGGCCTAATTCACATCTGGGCCGAAATTTCATTGGGTCTTCACATTTTAATTCTGGTCGCACAAGATCCATGCATGCATAACATGTTCAGTCGAACAAGGATTACTTAATCGTACAAAAGAAAGCTGTTAGTCGCACAAGTAGAGTTGGGCTCGCACAAGAAGATTTGGGCTTCTATTTGGGCTTCTGTTGTTATCATTCATACATCAACTATGAGCTGCACAAGCCCTTGGGATTGGAGTACGAATCCACAACCAGCTCAAAAACAGATGTCGTTGGCCGAATATATGACGAGTTCCATACCTAAACAACAACAGTCAATAAGTTCAAGTCAATGGGCAATGGTGGCGAATCAAAATCAGAGCATTCAAAATATTTTGCTTAGTGAGAATGAGACGGGTAGCAACAATCGCCCGCCAAAGCTGAATCACATGAACGACTATCCATCATGGAAGGGTCGTTTCCATAATTACGTTCAAGGGCAAAACACAGAATTATGGACGTGCTTCACCTCTGCATTTAGTGAAGCTCTTGAAGAAGCAGGATCAAATGTGACAACTTTCAATAACATGCAAGAAGCCGACAAAAAGGCATATGATCTGGAGAAGAAGGCGTATGCTATTCTCACTCAAGCACTTCACAGAGACATCTTTCATCAATTCTCATATTGTAAGACCACGAAAGCTTTATGGGATGCATTGGTAGCGAGAGGAGAAGGAAATGCAGCTACTAGAAAGATACGCCATGATTTATTGAAGAAAGAGTTTGAATCATTTCGGTTCTTGGAGAATGAGACTCTAAATGATATGACTACTCGTTTTTATCATTTAATTAGTGAACTGATTTCTTACAAGGTTGTTGTATCTTCACAGGAGATAGTCGCACGGTTTGCTGATGCTCTACCACCAAAGTGGAGCTCATTCATTGAGTTGTTAAAACATACAGGTGTATTGGATACTGTCAGTATCTATGAGTTTGTTCAAAAGCTGGAGAACAAGGATGCAGAAGAGATCAGAAAAGCTAAACTAATTCCTGTCCCTCAAAATCCAGAGATGTACTTTGGAGGGATTGCTCCTGCTGCTAGTACAAGCCAGCAACCAAAGATACAAACAGCTTATGTGTCAAATGCTTTCGACCCAAGATCCTATTTTGGAGGAGTAGCCACACCTCAACCCCAGTTTGACATAAATGCCTATCTTCCAAAACCTCAAGTTGCACCACCCCAACCCCAATTTGATCCAGCTTCCTACTTTTCTAAACCTCAAATTGACACACCTCAACCCCAATTTGATCCAACTGCCTACTTTTCTAAACCCCCAACACAAACCCAACCACAACAAGCCTTCTATGGTAACAAACCTGATACTTCAAATCTTTCCAAAGTGAGTGTAGAAGCTGCACGGGATCACATTGAAATTCTTACCACTATGGTTAATGCCTACAGCGGATTAGTCGCAAGTCAAATTGGCAACATTAATTTGACAAACGAAGACTATCAGCAAATAGACAGGGATGAAATGGAGTTAATGGATATCAAGTGGGCATTTGTAAGTGCAGTTAGAAGGGCAAAGGATTTCATGACTCGAACTGGAAGAACTTCGTTGGAAGGCAAAAATGATACGAAGTACGGGTTCAATAAAGATGCTATCACATGCTTTAATTGCGGTGAAAAGGGTCACTTCAAACGTGAATGCACGCGACCGAGCAAACAAGGCAACCAACAAGGCAACCAAAATCCCTTCCAAAATCAAACAAGTACTTCAAATCAAGCTAACAACGAAAGAGGGATAGTAGCTGCTAACAACCAAACCAACCAGTCAGGGCCTTCAAACCCTAACCGGGCATTGATAGTTCAAGCTGATGAAGGATGTGATTGGTCTGTACAATTTGGAGATAATAATCAAGGAGGTGGAACTGCATGCTATGCAAAAATTATCAATCACATCAAGCATGTTCACAAGGAAGAGTTTTCTGAAAGTGATGATAGCTCGGGTTATAGTGGGAGTTCAGATGAAGAAAGCTCGAATGCAGGAGATTCTAATTCTGAAAATGGATCTTTTTCTTATCAGACTGCCTTTATGGCGAATGTCTCGGCCTCGACAAGTCAGGTAAATTCTGATCCTCCTACTCCTAGCATATGTAGTGATTGTGAAGAATTAAAACATGAATGTGCTAATGCTAAACATGCTTTTGAAGAATTAAAACTTGAATGTGCTGAATTGAAACGTGAATCTGAAACGGTTCATAGTCACAATCAGAGTTTAGTTGTTGAACTGTCAAAGTGCAAGGAGGCAAACATGGCCTTAGCTCGCAATGAAAAAGAGTTTAAAACAGTTATTGAAACCCAAAAGAAAAGTGTTTCCGAATTAACAAAAACTGTTTGTAACAAACAAATTGGTATTAATAACTACATTAATATCATCGAGGAAACAAAGAAAGAGCTAGCCGTGGCGAAATGTGAGCATGAAGCGATCAAGCTCAAATTGGAGAGTTACTCAAACTCCCGATATGTGCTTGATCACATCATTGACGTTCAGCAACTAAAGGGAAACGTTAAAGGCGTTGGTTATAGGAAGTGTCCACCCCCTTTGAGACACGATTATACCAAGTTGCCCGATGAGGAGGAAATGCTGCGTTTTGAGTCAACTGTACCTCTTGATTATGAGGAAGTTACAACTGGCTTAGGGTTCAAAACGGACAATTCATCGGAGGGCTCATCTGATAGCAAGGAAAAGTCATCATGTGCTTCAAATCAAAGTCCTCCAACCATTGAGGACTATGATTCTTCGGATGATGAATCAGATGTGAGTGATGAGGATAAATCTCTTGACGATAGAAAAGGAGTAGAAGTGCCTTTTGAGAATCACATTCTGTGTGATCCTTCTACTCCTGCTGTGCAATCAACTGGTGCTAAACAAGAGATAGATCCTATCACTGAGACAGTGTCTACCATTAAAAGTGATAACGTGTTGTATACTTTGGTCGGTGATAGTAAAATTTATTCAGACAAAGATTTTCCAATAAAAAACGTCAATCAATCCTTGATTGATAAAGTGTTTGAAGATAATACAACTAAGTTTTTGGGAAAAGCGATCCCGAGAGTTTCAGTAACTCAGTGTGATCCTATTCCAAAAGCTGAAGTAAGGAAACAATTTGGGAACCAAAAATTACCGACTAAACAACAACCTGTCGCTTTTAAGGGTAAACAACAGCAACAACGAGCTCCAAAGCCAAAGGCTAAGGTTGAATCAAAAGGAGCTCGTTACAAGAAGAAAGCAAAAGATGTAAAGTTTGTAGCATCAAAAGGTACTGATAAAATTGAGACTTTTGAAAATAAATCCAACATCGATTTTATCCAACAAGTCAAGATTTTAAAACGTAACAGTAAAAACAATTACACTCAACATACAAATGGGTGTGATGAAAGAGCAAGTACCTCTGGGTCTACAGGTTCAACACGTGAAAGTCGAACCGGTTCTCCTAAGTTTGTTGAAAGGAGAATTTGTTTCAAATGTGGGAAGGTTGGGCACATTATTAAAGACTGCAAAAACTCGCCCAAACCAAATTTTGTTGAAAGAGCCCCCTCTGAACAAGATCACTCACAACGTCGACCTGTTTCTCCAAAACATGATAAACGCACTGTTAAAGAACAGGAAACAAAACAACGACGTAAAAATGTGAAGGTGATTGAAAAGGCGTTAAAACCGGAGGTTGTCCAAAACAAGTCTGTTAAGTTAGAAATTAAAAATGAAAAACAAAAACAGATTTGGAAACCAAAATCGGTAACTGTTTCAGGGGGAGGTGCTGTGTTTAAAAATCATCAGGAGATCGAAGTCACAATCCTCGATGATGAAGGACGACCCAAGTCTGTTAAGGCTTGGGTCCCCCTGTCCAACTAATCTCTGAGTGAGTGTGCAGGATGTTCCAGGAGGAACTTTCGACAGTCATAGGATTGTTGATAGTGGAGTGTCCATGCACAAGATCGGCGACAAAGAAGTTGTTGCCTGTGATGGAGAGAAGAAAAAGAAAAGAAGACAGAATTGTCTGTCGAAAGAAATTGAAAAGCTTCGACAAAATGCAAATCATTTCAAAGTTTGATTGTTCAAGGCTATAATCGGGTCCCCAGGATAGATTCAATCAAAATGTACGCACCTGCAGCACGTTTGAAGTTCAAAATCAACAAGATGAACGTGCAGTGTACATTTCTACGCGGTGTGATTGAAGAAAATGTGTTTGTTGAACAAACCATCCGGGTGTGCGGATGCCTTGGCATGGATTGAACAACCGCACACTACTTCTGAAAGAGAAAGACAAAGACCTTCGCTGGTGCAATGTGGAAGACCAGCCGGACCCAAAGGTTTATGATCTTGTTGCTGTCAAGAGATTTCTCAGTAGCTACAAAAATTGTCTTTGAAATCCACACCGGGTGGATGTCCAGTTTGGGAGAGCGCTCAGATTCCTTGCAATGCACGAAGCAATTGCAGGATACGGTTTTAAATTTCTAATCTCTCCTATACTTGTCGATATTTAAGCTGCTTTGTGAATTATTATCTCGTATAGCACTCTTTGACCAGACACGTTGAACTCGAATATCACCTCACACGTGATTGTTTCACTATGAAACTCGTCAATGTTGTCATGGTCCGCACCGCTTACCGACGTGCCAACTCATTTTTCCAAAATTCGAGAAATCTTTTCTGATTAAAAAATAATTTTGGTAAACGGCATTGAGGTAAAACATGAGTAAACCAACATCGGAAAATCGTTTTTGTAAATACCTTTGTGTTTTAAATTTTATCTTAGTTTGTTGATTTTAGGGGGAGTAAATCCAAATTTGAAAATCCAAAAACATTGAAAAATTTCAAAAACACAAAAACAATAGAAAAGCAAAAATGAGTTTCCTGGCGAGCAAAAGAGAAAATGATAGTACATCAGTGGTCTGTCTAAACCTCTTTAAACCTTAAATGAAAAGTGATAAGCAGCTCTATATAAGATGTATCGGTAGGCTCACAATCATTTTAAAGTGTGCAGGGTGATATAAACTTAAATCGACTGAAGACCAGGTGGGAACCATTCATTGGCATATGGTCTTAGTACCGAAATTTCGTTTGAGAGATTGCCGAGGTTCTGAGATATTCGGTCTTTATGCTGCTTATCATCTGGGTATCATGGTTGTATCTTTTACCGAAAAGTAACGGGGACGCAAGTCTAGATCTTCCATGATACCATACATACGTGTACATATTGCATACGACCTCAATAAGTGATCAACAATCACATGTCCAAAACAAAATAAGTGATAATATATCACAGATTCTTTGCGGGAGTCAAGTTCGTCTCTCTGCTGTACGAAAGTACTGACCTATTCACGGATTTGCTCCTGTGCCCTCATGCATCTGAAAATCAAGTTCCTCATCAATAAGTGATTCTATCACATAGGGCTTGTTTTCAATCAAAATAAGTGAGTTTCTCACATTTTCATATACGGTCAAACAGATGATAATCAGTATACTCACCGGTAAGATGAACCCTCGTGCATACCTTGATACGGGAATGTGTCGTGATGTGGATGAACACCGGTCGGTAAGTATAAATCATACCTTAACGTATCCCCTCGCCATGATTACAAATGATAAGTTGAGCTTATGTGGACAACAATACCGATAATTGTTATAGGATGCTTATCTAAATGTTAACTAATTGAACAAAAAGACCGTTTTGGCATGACCGTACACTGATATGATTCTCTTACCCTCGAAACTCGCAAAAAGAATGTCTGTAAATATTTATTTACTGCTTTTCGTTTCTGTATCTTTGTATATATTTATTTATTTCTTTCCGTCTTTACATTTGAAAAATGAAAAATTCCAAAAACATTTTAGGTGTGTTTTAATATAAACTTTATAAAAGCCAAAAAGATTTTGCTTCTAGTTTATTTTTGATTGACTGATGTTGGAACTCGAGTCTATCCTACCCAAAATCCTGATTGTAAGCCGGAAAACAATTGCATCTTCATAAACAGTCGAAGTTAACAAGTTTTGAAAGTTAAAGGATTAAGACTGAACATTTTCTGAACTTTCAAAATGTTGTCGGTCGGTGTTTGATTGAGATTTGATCTCATATGTGTCATTTGTTTAAATGATAACTATATTCCAAGCGGTTGTTCTCATTATGCGTTTAGCTTTCTTGCATGTGCAGATGCTAAAGGCGAGGAGAACATGTTCGATGACAAGCTTTGGAATGAAGACACGAAGTGGAGGCACTCAAAGTATAAAATGATCGAGTTGCCGCTGACCCTTCATCAACACCACAAGGATCTGAAGAATTGACAAGTCAAAAGATTCACGAGCATAACTCATTGGAGAGTTCATTCTAAGGGGGAGTTTATTGACACACTACCTACATAAAAAGGGAGTTTGTTGATACACTTTCTACTTACGACGTGTGAAGACTTTGAAGATCCTTCGACATGGAAGACATGGAAGTTGAACCTCACGAGTAGCGTCCAAGGGGGAGTTTGTTGATACATATTATGTGGACGCGACTTGGTTCGGTTCAACTCAATTCGGTTCGACCCGGTTAGGTTCGGCTCAAGCCCGACGTCACGACATTCCTCCGTCGTGTGTCCCAGAGTTCGACACGCGAAGCACAAAGTGCCGCGGACTTTCCCGTCGACACATCACCATGACATCACCTTGGTGATGTCATGATGATGTCATCACATGTTGACTAAAGCTTGTCTAACCTACCATATTGTTGAATATTGAAAACGTAAAAAGCTTGGGCCAATCACCTTTAATCAGTTTGCATGTTGGGCTTCTACTCACATTGGGCCGAACTTCAGTCAATCGCACAAGTGGAGGTCCCAGCCCAATCGCACAAGACATCATATATATACCGAAATCTTAGTGATTTCGGTAGAGAGAAGGGCAGCGAACAAGAGAGAACCGAGAGATTTGATAGAGAGTTTGCAAATATTATCTTGTAAACATTGATTTGTAATTGTCTTTCAAGTATTAATACATTGGTGTTAATCGTTGAGTCCCGGTCACCATCTCGTGTTTTTTTGTTCATCTCCTTCTCTCGATCTCGGTTTGCATCTCCGGTTGGATTCCGCACAACCGGGTGTGTTTGACAACAAGGATTAGGCGACTAGATCCTCCCCTAGCCGGACCTACACTCAAGTTGAACCAAAGGAAAAACAGGCCGAGGTATCCAAGAAGAAAAAGCGTAAGGCTTCTCAAAACTGCGCCATAACTGCTCAGAATAATCAGGTTGCACCAAACCAACCAGCACAACCTCATAAGAGGAAAAATTATGTTGGTACCGCACCTTTGTGCAACAAATGCAACCGTCATCATCTGGAGCAAGAGCAGTGTCACAAATGTACCCACTGTGGAAGATTGGGACATTTGGTCGATACATGCCGTTATGCAAATCCTGCTGCTGTTCAAGCACGGTTCCCACCTGGGTCGTGTTATAACTGTGGTGACCTTACTCACTATAGAAACAATTGCCCAAGACTTGTTAACGCAAATACAGCGCGTGGACTAATATAAATGAGGCAAACGCGAACAACGATGCAGCAGTGAACAATTAGTCTTTTGTATTTCTTTGTCTCTTATCTTTTGACGTTGGAACAATTCAGTTGTTATATAAATAAAAATTGATGTTTCAATTTTATTTTACAAAACTGATACGATTGTGTGAATGTTTGATCCAACCCTTCGCTGCCGACACTAAGACAAACTACTTGTGTGGTTCTGTCATTTTATGATCACTCGTGATCTCCCCGAAAATCTTGAATACTCGTTTCTTATTAAGAAACAAAGACAAATCTCTATTAAGGTCTTCCTATCTTCATAGTTAGATTCATGAAGATATTTAAAGTGACAAACGGAATTCATGGATTGGATTCCTAGTGTGCTTTGAATACTCGTGTGCTCAATTAACAAAATGAAGATCAAGTTAATTAACTATGTGATTATGTGTATGTGTTTTCTTCTATGTTTTGTGTTTTTATATGATTCATCCAAATCCTCGTAGAATCTTCCATATCTCCATATGAGGGATTCATAGTAGGATATCAAAAGGTACTATCTTAAATCCATAATGGACTTCTACGTCATAGTTAAGTCCCTTGGATTATAAAGTACTATTCTATAATTGGACCCCTTGAGTGGTCTGGTTAAACAAATTGATTCAAAAATCTGGTTAGAAATATCATGTGATGATATAGTTGAAAAGATCCCTTAAGTAATCAATTTAAAGAGATCGTACGACGGTCTAGTTAAGAAGATCATGTGTTGATCTAATTAAAAAGATTGTTCGTTGATCTAATTAAAAAGATTGTTCGTTGATCTAATTAAAAAGATCTTTTGGTGGTCTAGTCAAGTCACTTCATGTTTATCCGATTGATTTTCCCCTACACATTATGAAATGAACTATGCGGACTGTGCAAGGAATTAAGTAATTATGGATGCACACATAATTATGGAATTCAGTGCATAGAAACCACAGCAGGTTTTGTCATGTGTTAAGACCTATAGTGATGAGAATAACGAAGCGGGAACAATGTAGAAAGGAGCATGGTGGATACGCCGCTGGTACTTCCTATATATAAGTGTTCCTTATTACATTGCGAACGTAGCGTTATTTAAATTAATAGAAGTCCTGGACCTTGACCAATGTCATTTTATCTTACACTCTCCGACACTGATTTCAAGCACACACAAGTTTCCTATGATAAGTCTTCATAAGAAACATTCTTCTGTCCGTAGTTCAAAACTCCATGTTTTGGTTGCTACAAGGACTTCACTTTGAGAGTTGACAATTTCGCTAAGAATCCTGACAAGGCCCAGAGTTTTTCTTAGGGTACGAAGGATTCATTCGAAAGCGAAACGACCACAGTTGTTTTCACAAGTTTCCTCTAAAATTAAATTTCGGGACGAAATTTCCTAAAGTAGGGGAGACTGTGACACCTGTGTCACTTCAACCATCATACAAATACCAAACCAATGAAATATTGTGTTTCATACTTGGGATTTGTATAAATATGTGTATGATTTGCACATATCAATTCTTGTTCGATTTCGAGCTTTAAATCGCTTTTTGGAAGGTTATACGCGATCTAATGCGTAAACATAACCAGTTTAATGCAACAAACACTCCGGAATAGTGAAATAGGCTTAACATACCTTAAATAACCTTTACATAATTTAGAAATAAGTTTTGAAGGGTTTGGTATGGCAAAAACAAGTTTATTCGCTCACAGGGACTATTTGCGTCAACTTGCAAAAGTCTGCCGTTTCATAAGGCTACGTACAGCCCAGAACATGATCATAAGCTAAACATACCATAAATAACCTAAACATAGCTTAGAAATAGGCTTTGAGTGGTTCGGTGTGTGAAAATAAGCTTATTTGATCTTACAGGGACTAAAAGTGTCAAAAACGACGTAAGTTTGCATTTTCGCGCATATCTTACGTTCTGACCACATCTGGACATCCAAAATTTTTGTACACACTAAAATATTTTTATTTTAGTGATTGGCATGCAAAAATACCACTCGTCTCTTAATTTGGTTCGTTTTCGCGTTCGTTTGAGTTTCGTCGTAATTTAACGAATAACGTGACCGTACGACCAAACGAGCCGACAACCGAGAGTTTTCCGAGCACATTTTGAGTCCTCTAAACTTTATTGACCATGTAGAGCCTTGAAAATGGCTTAACGGAGGTCAAAAGGTGCTGAAATGAGCTTAATACAAGTGCAGGGACCTGAACTGTAATATATGAAACTTTGGCTGATCTAGGAGGGCCAGGCGGGCCGCGTAAGCCCCCTCCCTATCCTTACGCGGGCCGTGTGAAGACACCAGCGATCAAAAAATGAATTTCAGCAAACTGTTTGATGTTTAGGGGCTGTTTATGCAAATTTCTTGGTGTGTTAACCAAGTTAACACCTCTCCAAGGCTTCTAACCTGCATCAAACACTTGTATGGTTGAGATTTCATGCTTGTTGGCCACACAAACATGTGTCTTTATCTCATGAGCTTGCTACTAGTATAAATAGCCAAGCCATTTCATTGTTTCAGTTGCTGATTCCTCTCATTTCTCTCTTCTCATCTGATTTGGAGCTTCCACAAGTTGTTTGGAACTTCCTCTTTGGTTTTCTTATATTCTTTCTTCAAGCATTGGACCTTTGTATGTATTCTTTCATGCTTATTCTTTATGTTAGAGGAGAAAGTCAAACAGTTTGGCCAACAGTTTGACTTTCGGTTTTGACCATCAATTGGTCAAGTCAAAGTTCAATTGAACTTTGCAACGTGATTGTAATCATGATGGTTATAATCCTTAGCGATTATACCTACTGATTACCACGTTGACTAGGCGTAGTGACGAGTCAAAGTTTTGGTCAAAATGCGTTTTAGCACGCATTTTGCAACGAAGCTACTTTAAGGTATCAAAACACTTTGTTTTGATACCAAATCAGTTTTCTAAGTAGGTTAAACATGTTTTGACATGTTTAACTCGTCACTACCAGTTTAGTGCTTGTTTAGGGTCGTAAGTTAAGCGGTCTAGACAACCGCATAGACTTTCGAACCCGACCCGTTGGATCGATCATTAGGATCCGACCAAGCTTGCTTAGTGATCATAGTTGCATAGGAAATAACCCCTGAGGTTATACCTTATTATCACATAGGATTGGTTAGCTATTCGTTAATTGGTTTACATGCCCATAGGAAATGACCAAAATGCCCTTTTGTAGCATAAATCCGTAATGTGCATATGTGAATATATTTTTGACATCTAATCTGAATTAGTAACATGTTAGGGTATAATTGGGCATGTAAGACTTGACATAGCTCATAGATAACCATCCGAACATAGTTTTGCGCAACCGACGCGTCATAGTAGCTTATGCTACCATAATGGGTCGAAACGGGTCAAGAGCACTTAGGTAGACTTCCAAATCAGAATGTTAGCTCTATTAAATCATACCATATGAGTTCAATTACTCATTTGATTTATAGAAAATCATTCTATCCTATCTCCCGATTTAGGAGCCGTTTAATAACATAGTTACCTATATTAGGTGCCGTTTGATTTCGTACTCCTTCTAGCTTTGCTTGGGTGTGACATCCTACACCTGTCTATCTTTTGAATCTTAACTTTTAACCGTGAAATCACCGGATTTGAGGTGTTCTAGGATGATGTCATCATGGAGTTCTTATGAACTTCAATGTTTGGCTTCATTCCACCAAGAACAACTTCGATCTGAAGAATTTCCACAACATTCATCAATGTTTTCACTTAAATCTACACGAATTCATGGATAAAAGGATTAAGAGAAGGTTTTCCAACTTTCTTTCAACTCTTTTACACTCAATGCACTCAAACCCGATGGAATCGGAGCTCGTTCTGATCTGCTACCTATTCTTGGTGATGTATTAGTTCCAGATCCGAATTCTATCCGGGAGAGATATTGATTTCGGGTTTGAACATGAACTACCGACTCAATTTGTTAACCGGTCGGACTAGGGTGATTCTTGTTCGGTCGGGTCACTTGGGCCGAGATAAGTGTTCTGTTGTTCAAGCAAGATATCAAAACGTCTCGTTCAAAATCACAAAACTTCAAACGAAATCAAGTGACAAGATCTGACCGTTGGGACGGATTGCCGTCCGATCGAATTGCTGTCCGATCGGATTGCCGTCCGATCGGATTCATCCGATCGACCGGCCATCCGATCGGTTTGCACTTGGTTCCATATTTAAACTATTTTTCAAACTATTCAAAGGATCTGAACGTTGAAACGGATTACCACCCGATCGGATTGCCATCCGATCGAGTGACCGTCCGATCGTGTGACGTTTGGGACCTTGATACTTACACAATTTTCAAACATGTTCAGTACGTACGGATTGCCAACCGATCGGATAGCCATCCGATCGAGTGACCGTCCTGCTGTTAACTTGTTCTCAAACTGAGAAGTCTCGCCAATCGGATTGCTATCCGATCGAACGATCGTTCGATCGACCGACCTGAAAGGTAGAGATACTTCTCTATTTTTAAAATGCTACAACAAAAAATTCAAAGTACAAACCATCATGCAGAAACACATCACTCACCAAACGAGGTGTCAATCCAATCGAATGGCCACCCGATCAGATGACCATCTGAACGGATTGCCACCCGATCGACTGGCCATCCGATCGGATTGCCATCCGATCCTTGGTACTCATGCACCGTTGTACGTGCCAACTTTCGCTTATGCTATCGCTAACTGTTCAGGCTAATTCCGCTCTAGCGCTCCCTTCATTCCATTAACTCTACCGCTGTGAGTATACTCGATCCCTTTTTTGCTTTATGCACTTTTAGGTGTTACATACGTTACTTATTCTAAATCACATCGATCACACAACGCAAACACTCTTTATACGCTGACCTCTAATGCATGTTATACGTGACTCGATGAATTCCTGTTTGTTATGTTAACACATTGATTGCTGTCTACCTGCCTTAGCAACGATAGTACTATAGTTTGGACTCAGCACCTGTTCACTTAGGGGTTGTTAAGGACAATTACTTCACGTGTTCACAGTGGTGAACATGTGATGCGCACTCGCTACTCGCAGTCAACTCGCAGTCATTGGTATTGATAGGATCCTTGTCGATAACTTACATGCTTCACATTATACGTTGTACATGCTGGTTATGCGTAAACGATTTCGAACTCTATTATGCTATTATCAAACTTTCATGCTCACCTTTACACTATGTGTATTGACTTTTACTTTAACTTATGTGACAGGTGCTTAAGATGCTTGGATGCCTTGTTTGCTGTGTGATGAAATCGAGGCTAGGAAAGAGTCTAGAAACAAAGACAATTTATATTTTTATTTGAAATCTGAGTTGTCGGAACATGATGTGTTTTGAGAACATCGATGTCTGTAATAATTAGATTACTTTATGGGTTACGGTATGAGACATAATATTAACTATTTGGTAATTTAGTAGTTATGGAATTTCTCTTGACAATCTGTTTCGCTCAGTGCCGTGCCCCGATGTTTCCTCCATCGGTTGGGGTGTGACAGATTGGTATCAGAGCCATAACTATAGGGAATTAGGCAAGACTCGACGTAGTCCGGGTTGATATCTTAGAACGACCTAGTCTATAGTCTAAGTACCAACAGACCGACTTGTGCATGCCTAGTAGGGGTTTTGTACGAGCTTGCTCGCTATTTCTCGCTCTAATCCGCTGCACACTACACACTTGCGCAAATATCACATACTACAATTTTGCGCAAGATCAGCCTTTCCTAAGGATGATTACACACACACACAAAAGAATGATATGGTTAAGAATATGTGTGAAGACCGCAAACTCTAATTACTCGTTCGAACTACTATTTTTACTAATAAAACAAGAGAATTTGCGTTGAATTAGGAGTGAAATCCATACTTCGACGCAAATCCTCTATTCCATCTCGTGGTTTTACCACACAAACAGGAACGTAGTCGTTAAGTTAGGGGTGAAACCCGAACCTTGACAATTTGTTCTACTCTCTAATGTGGTTTTTACAAAACTCTCACCAAAGTCTCGACGGACTCCAACGACTTGAAGTCACATTGTAACTGGAAGGATGCGTGCCGATCGCTTGAATCAAAGCGAGAGCACAGTCCAGAAGGCCAAAGTGTGCACTTAACGTCCTTGAGAATAGTTGAATCACTTTGGGTAGTCGACGTCTATCTAGCCGAAGACAATCCATTCTCGATTTCTATGTGTTTCGATTCTGAGCCCGCAACTGCTGACTCTGACATTTGTCGATTTTAAGTGGAAATTATGTGTTTTATGTGATTACACGTTTCGATTTTGGTGTTTTATTCGCTTTCGCTGTCCATTTCGATTAACACACACAACCCGCACTGCACATCTATCCCAATACGCTAACAAATCGTTGATCGTTGTTCTCAATCGCTGCTCCATATTCGCAATCGCTGTAATTAATCGCTATACGCGCTGTGAAAGATAGGGAATACGTGCAACATATAGCTAGGTTTCTGTATTCTGACTGCCACATGTGCTTCCGCGCCTTATGTGCTTATGTGTTTCTATGCTCTACGTGCCTATGTGCTTATGTGTTTATGTGCCTATGTGGTTCTGTGTTTATGTGGATACGTTTTCCTGAGCTTTATGGTAATTGCTAGACTATACTAGGAATAATCAAAAATTTGTGTTGAGTCCTGTGGCGATGTCTGTTGCAGATAATGTCGTCATCTGGATCTCGCGCTACTCAAGCTGCTCGCCGAAAGCAAGTAGATAAACGCCTCGCCGCTATGGTTGCCAAACAAACGGCGAAGGTTGTTCCTCAGATCATCAGTGAACTGTACGAAAATGTGAGCAAATCTTCTGAAGAGTCAAGCACCGATACTCCCAAAGCTGTTTTTAGCTTCAAGCAGTTCAAAGCTTGCGGACCGAAAGAATTTACTGGCGAAGATGGTCCTACGACCTTATTTCAATGGTTTGATTCGATCGAGGTCACCCTGCGCCAGAGTGGTTGTCCTGACGATCTCCGCACTCTGAATGCTATCGGCGTCTTCCAATCCCGAGCGCTAGATTGGTGGATGGCCGAGAGAAACAAACGTGGAAATGTTGTAGCTTATGGTTTGACTTGGGATGAGTTGAAGTAAGTCATGTTGGAAGAGTTCTGCCCTCCCCACGAGCGCTAAAAGTTGGAGGACAAATTCTGGCACATCAAGCAGAAGGAGGGTGACAATGCAGCTTTAACCGCTCGCTTCAAGCAGCTTAGAATAATCTCTCCTGATCAAGTTAAGACTTCTGATATGGCGATCAAGAAGTATATTCAAGCCCTGCCAGATTATGTCGCAGATTTTGTGCAAGCTTCTAAACCAGCAACAATCGAGGAAACTTACTTGCTTGCCGCTGAAATAAACGACAAGCGAGTCAAGTCTGGCTTCTGGGATAAAGCCATCAAGAATCTTCATGAAGCTACCACCGCACCAACCGCTGAAACCGCCGCCACTCCTCAGTCTTCAAAAGCCTCTCGCCGCAAGAGGAAGAACAACAGCAACTCCAGCAACAAGAACTGTGCTGTAACCACTGCTGCCCTACTCCAAGCTGTACCAACTTAGCAGCAAACTCAACACCACCAGGGCGCGGCACCGGTAACTCAAGCACCACCGGCAAAGCGTGCTTATACTGGTCCTTACCCTGCCTGCCCAACTTGCACCTATCACCACCCAGTGGGAATCGCCTGCAGATTTTGTGTACACTGCAACATGTATGGCCACTTCACCGCCAACTGCCGTGCAGGTCCTCGACAAGCACCAGCTCCAACTACTGCTCATCAAGCTCTACTCCCTGCCCCTCAAGGGCAACAAGCAGCTCCGGCACCCGCGGCCAAAGCTAGAGTCTGCTTTGCGTGTGGTGATCCCAATCACTTCGCGAACATGTGCCCCAATCGGGTTGTGAAGCAAGAGCCTCAACAGCAGCAGCCCCAGTAGCAGCACCAGCAGCCTCAGCAACAACAACAACAACAACAACAACAACAACAAGCCGCTCGTGCTCGAACTTTCAACATTAATGTGCACCAGGCTCAGGCTGAAAAAAAAAACGTGGTCAATGGTACATTCCTTGTGAATGGTATTTATGCTTCGTGTTTGTTTGATACTGGAGCCGATAACTGTTTTGTATCGTTTGAGTTCAAAAAGCTCCTTAATCGGAAGCGCGCCCATCTCCCCTCGACATTCGATGTTGAAGTTGCCACCGGAAGAACCGTCGCTGTCAACTTTGTTCTTCGTGATTGTACTCTAGAACTCAACAATCACATCTTCCCCATCGATCTTATTCCGATGCAACTCGGAAGCTTTGACGTCATAGTAGGCATGACTTTCTTCGTGAAAATCATGCTGAAGTTGTTTGCTTCGATAAGATGATTCGATTCTCGCTCACTAATGGTGATCAATTATGTGTCTATGGTGAAGTCGCATCGAAGAAACTCCAGCTCATGTCATGTGTTCAGGCTAGCAAGTATCTCCGCAAGGAATACCAAGCTTTTCTGGCACACATTGTAGTAGCGGAGAAAACGGAAGTTAAAGAGGTGAAAGACGTCCCCGTCGTTTATGAATTCCCCAACATTTTTCCTGAAGATCTCCCAGGTTTACCTCCAAGTCGCGATATCGACTTTCGCATCGACCTTATTCCTGGAGCAAACCCAGTTGCAAGAGCTCCTTATCGACTCGCTTCGTCTGAAATGCGCGAACTCTCGAGTCAGCTCCAGGAATTACTTGACAAAGGCTTCATTCGCCCTAGCACCTTTCCTTGGGGCGCACCAGTCCTTTTCGTCAAAAAGAAGGATGGGTCGTTCCAGATGTGCGTCGACTATCGGGAATTGAATAAGCTGACAATCAAGAATCGTTACCATCTGCCTCGCATCGATGATTTGTTTGACCTGTTACAAGGATCTACGTGTTTTCCAAGATCGATCTACGCTCAGGCTACCACCAATTACGCATACAAGAGTAGGATATTCCCAAAACCGCTTTTCGCACTCGATACGGCCACTACGAGTTCGTTGTTATGCCTTTTGATTTAACCAACGCACCCGCGGTTTTTATGGATCTGATGAATCGCGTGTGTAAGCCTTTTCTCGACCGCTTCATCATCGTGTTCATCGATAATATCCTAATCTATTACAAGTCGAAAGCCGAACACACGCAACATCTACGTTTGGTTCTCGAGCTACTCCCGGGAAACCGTCTCTATGCTAAGTTCTCCAAGTGTGAATTTTGGCTAGAGGAGGTCCAATTCTTGGGACACATTGTCAATAGTCAAGGTATTCACGTCTACCCTGCGAAGATTGAAGCTGTTAAGAGTTGGGTTACACCTAAGAACCCGTCTGAAGTCTGTTCTTTTCTCGGACTAGTGGGCTATTATCGCCAATTTACCGAAGGATTCTCTAAAATCGTTGTGCCGCTCACCTCTCTCACGCAAAAAGATAAGCCTTTTGTTTGGGGAACTGGACAAGAGACTGCCTTTCAAACCCTCAAGTACATGTTTTGCAATGCTCATGTTCTCGCTTTACCCGATGGAAATGATGACTTTATAGTCTATTGTGATGCCTCGAACCTTGGCCTTGGTTGTGTTCTCATGCAACGAGACAAGGTTATTGCTTACGCATCTCGTCAGCTTAAGATCCACGAGAAGAACTATATAACCCACGACCTCGAGCTAGGCGCAGTTGTTTTTGTGTTAAAGATCTGGCGACACTACCTTTATGGTACCAAGTGTACGATCTTCACCGATCATAGGAGCCTACAACATATATTTGACTAGAAAGAACTAAATATGCGTCAACGCCGGTGGGTGGAACTTCTCAACGATTATGACTGTGAGATTCGTTATCATCCTGGCAAAACAAATGTCGTTGCTGACGCTCTCAGCAGATGGAGTTATTTGCACAGCGTCCGTAATATTCAAGCCCAATATGATCTTGAAACCCTCATCCGCGAAGCCCAACATGCCTGCTTTAATGAACGCACTTTGAAGAAGGAAAGGATTCTCAACGATGAAGCCCAGCTAGAGAATAAGTCGAATAGGATATTCCATTATCTGGACCGAATTTGGATCCCTAAACGGACCAATTTACGACAGATTTTGATGGACGAAGCCCACAAATCCTGATATTCTATTCATCCCGGTGCCGATAAGATGTACCAGGACCTGCGCTACAAGTACTGGTGGCCGGGCATGAAGAGAGATATCGCCCTCTATGTTTCAAAGTGCCTGACGTGCTCGAAAGTCAAGGCTGAGCACCAAAGACCATCTGGCTTACTCGTTCAACCCGAGATCCCTATGTGGAAGTGGGAGAGTATAGCTATGGATTTCGTAACGAAACTTCCGCGCACGCCCTCAGGTCACGACAGCATTTGGGTTGTCGTTGACCGTTTGACTAAATCTGCTCACTTTCTGCCAATACGGGAAGTCTGCAAGGTAGAAAAATTAGCCCGAATCTACACCAAGGAGATCATTTATCGACATGGGACGCCTCGCGACATCATTTCTGACCGCGATGCTCGGTTTACCTCGCATTGTTGGGAAACATTTCAATCTGCTCTCGGTACTACGCTTAATCTAAGTACCGCTTTCCATCCCTAAACCGACGGTCAGACTGAAAGAACGATACGTACCCTTGAAGACATGCTCCGTTCGTGTGTCATAGATTTTAGTGGTAATTGGGACGCATACTTACCTTTAGTCGAATTCTTGTACAATAACAGTTATCATTCCAGCATTCAAATGGCACCATTTGAGGCATTGTATGGAAGAAGATGTCGATCGCCTATTGTATGGCACGAGATCGGGCACTCGCAACTAACCGGTCCTGAGCTATTGCAAGAAACGACTGACAAAATCCTCCAAATTCGAGACAATCTACTGAAAGCTCGGAGTCGTCAGAAAAGTTACGCCGATAAACAACGCAAGCCCCTCGAATTTGACGTTGGTGACCATGTACTCCTAAAGGTATCACCTTGGAAGGGTGTGGTCAGATTCAGCAAGAGAGGAAAGCTCGCGCCTCGATATGTTGGAACCTTTAAGATTCTGGAAAGGATCGAAAAAGTGGCTTACAGACTCGAACTACCAGAGGAACCTAACAACGTCCACCCGACTTTCCACGTTTCGAATCTCAGAAAGTGCCTGGCTGAGCATGATTTACATGTACCGCTCGAGGATCTTCAAGTAAACGAAACATTACACTTCATGGAGAAGCCTGTCGAAATCATGGACCGCCAAACCAAGCAGCTCCGACGCTCGCACATTCCCATTGTGAAGGTCCGATGGGAAGGCAAACGAGGCACAGAGTTCACTTGGGAACTCGAAGGTGACATCAAGGCGAAGTACCCGCAGTTGTTTGTTACGGCTTCAGCCTAATTTCGGGACAAAATTCCCTTAAGAGGGGGAGGCTGTAACACCCCGTGTTTCGAAGGTCAAAGTAAAAGTCAAGATTGAAGTCAAAGGAAGAAAAGATTGCTAATTGCGATCTGTCAATCCTTGCTCAACTCCTGTTTTGACTTCTTTGACTTATAGTTAATCTATTTTGTGTATTCGCTTTGATTGTATTATGTGGAGTATCTATTAATAATCGAGGTTTAATCGCATATTAATCGCATGCTTAATCGATTTATCGCTTATCGCTATCACACTCGCAACTTGAATTATGTGACCTGGATATTGTTTTACGTGTGTGTGCTGTTTATGTGTTACTTATGGCTGTTATGTTTATGTGGAGGTGTTAATCACAATCGCAAATCAATCGAATTGCAATCGAATCAAAAATGCTAAACGCAGGTTATTTATAGTGATTGTATGTTAGATATAGTAGTTGGGATTAAAAGTAATTTAATGAGTAATTCTATCGCATCTCTCTCTCGAATCGCATCGCAACGCTCAACACTCGAATCGAAACAACAAAACTCGTCGTGCTGAACAAGTGGATCGAGTGGCCATCCGATCGGATTGCCATCCGATCGGGTTGTCACCCGATGGAGTTGCCACCCGATCGGGTTGCCACACGATCGACCAGCTTTTTCTGCACTTTCCTTTTTAGGAAACCCTATAAATACCCCTCATATGTCACATCACTTGATGTGATAGCTCTCACTTGACCTAGCTCGCTCCAGCCCACATTTCTCTCGATTTCTCCTAATTCTTGAAAGTTTCCAACCTAAATCTTGTACTTTCTTGATCTACACGCACTCCTACACCTTTCTATCTTTTGAATCTTAACTTTTAACCATGAAATCACCGGATTTGAGGTGTTCTAAGGTGATGTCATCATGGAGTTCTTATGAACTTCAATGTTTGGCTTCATTCCACCAAGAACAACTTAGATCTGAATAATTTCCAACACATTCATCAATGTTTTTCACTTAAATCTACACGAATTCACGGATCAAAGGATTAAGAGAAGGTTTTCCAACTTTCTTTCAACTCTTTTACACTCAATGCACTCAAAGCCGATGGAATCAGAGCTCGTTCTGATCTTCTACTATAACACCTCGCAAAATCATGTCCAATATAGTATCGACACGTGTCATGGAGTTTAAAAGTGTAACAGATTGAGTATGAGGGACTAAAGTTGACAAACAAAGAAAGTATATGTATATACGGATACAAAGTGTCAACATTTGATAATTTTGCCTTTCAACAACCCTACACGATGTTTATACCCTTAAACGAATGAATCATGAAGCGTATGAAACCGTTTGTGGAAGAAAGTGAAAGTTTACAAGACGTGAGGGTTAAATGTGTCAACATGTTTAAGTTATACCTCTGAGTGACCTTTTAGCGAACCCGAAGCCTTGTAACGATTAATTATACTCCCAAGAATAAGTGATGAAAATTTCACAAGGTTTCGACATCGTATGAGAAAGATACGTTAACTTTCGTAATTAAGGGGTTAAAAGGGTCAACGAGGCAAAACTTGTGTTTTCGGTTATCGTTTAACGAAACCGGACCTAACGATGTTTGGTTATACATCATGGATCACAAAAATATAAATTTCATGGGTTAATTGTGCTTAAAATGAAAGATTTGAGGTTTTAAAGGTCCAGGAGTAAAAACTGCCAAGTTTTAAACTTGTTTGGCTGGGTACCTACATGCTGGCGCTGCGCCACCACATAAGCTCTCTGCCGTCGCACGACGCAACAGCCTGACCTGGACAAATTTCATGCACAACTGCGAGTACAGCAGGTTGCACTGCCTTAGAAGCCTTGTATTCGATTCTAGGGGCTTGTTTGATGGTTTTTCATGCATAGGGACACTTGTAAATGATCAGGGAAAATCTGTAGACTACTGTGGAATGATCTTGTGACTTGTTCTTGCCTATATATGAGCTTCATGTTGCAACCATTTTTCTTGATCATTTCAAAGCTACTTCAACTCACTCCAAGGACTTCTCTGGAGCTTTCTGATCTTCACACAAGTTCCCTTAAGTCTCAAATTCGTGCTAAGGACTATTGTAAGTGTCCTTAACCTTCCTAATTCGTGTTTTATTAGTTTAATGGCCTAAAGTTAAAACCGTCGTAATTAAGGTTTGACTTAGTGATTAATCACTAATGGTCCAGTCAACTCTCGAATTGAAAGTAGCTTTGAGTTGGTAATTATGTGGGTAATAAACCCTTAAAAGGGCACCCTCTGATTCCCACTCTAACTAGGTCAATTGTCGGGTCAAACTTGATTATAAAAAGTCAACAGAAAGCTAATTTTCAATTAAACGCATAATTAACAATGTAGAAGCCATGAAACCTGTTTTATCACTTGTATAACTTGGAAATTAATGTAAGAACATGTCTAAGCATGTTCAACCCGATAATTTTCAGTTTAAGCTCGGTTCAGAACCGAAAGTTACAAAAGTAGACTTTTGCTTTGACTTTCAGTTCTGACCCAATGTAGCATATTTTAGAAATGCCTTAGAGCTATATTAGGACCAGGTTATAGGTTAGTGTAACCCTCTGAGGTTATACAACGTGGTTCATTAGTTATTCGATTCATGTGCATGTTTCTGTTATATGCCTAAATGTTGACCATAATGCCCTTTTGACCTTAAAATGAGATTTTTGAAAATGTGAGAGGACAAAAACCTTTATTACTGATTTATAAACTTGTCCTAAAAATTTGACATCAGTTTGAGGATTAGATAGGGAGTTATGCTCAATATCGTAATTAGAAAGCTTTTTATTAATTAAACGGTGTAATTAGCATAAAGCTTATGTAAACCCAAATTTTGACACCAAACTTTTTACCCACTGATGTAATATAATATTTTGGGATTTTGAAGATTTTTATTTATTTTTAAGCTGAGCATAACATAGGGTTCTTGCTTTGATTCGGTAATTGTCAGTTATACCCTTTTCTTGGATAAAATGAGTTTTACATAACTTTTTGATACCAAACTTTTTGTCATTCATTTTATATGATAAATAAAATATTTTAAGCCTTCTGGAATGATAAAAATATCAGCTTTTCTTATATAACCCGAAAATCGCTTAAAAGTGACTTTTTACGCGTTTTAGACGCATAGTATGAATTAAACCATTTTTATCATATAAGACTTAATACCTACTGATGTTTTAAGTAAATTTTTATACTTTAACAGTAAGCAAAAGTTTTGAACTCAGATTTCCAGTTTTGACCTTTAAAGCCTATGTGAAATTACCAAAATGCCCCTACGGTGCATAGTTTAGTTATAAATGATAGATTTCACATATATGTAATACCCTACTGATATAAATTACTAAATTAAATATTTTTACTGAATATTTCAGACCTGAACCTCATATTAATATTTAATCTCTTTTATAACCATTAAAATGACCAAAATACCCCTACGGGGCTTAATTTGAGTTTAAATTCGTTTTGGGCATAATGGAAGGTATCCTACTGATATCACAACATATTTAAGGCATATTAACCTAGGAAACCTGTTCATGACTCATTTGGTTACCCGTTACGCATTCTTCGCGTTCGGTGTGGGATTATATCATGTGGTGTGTCTATTAATCTTTAACCCGGTATTTAACTCGGGCTACTGAACGTATAACAAACATGTAATTCTTTTACAAGTTTATATATAAATAATTATCCCAAGTTATAAAAGAAATTTTGTGCCTTGTGCATTTAAATCAATTTTCTTAAACATTTTCAAAATGAGTCGGTTAATTGTATTTACCAGTGAAAACTGACGTATTTTCCCAAAAAGGTTAAGTGCAGGTACTAATCGGAATAGGCTGGCTACTCCTAGCATCAATAAAGAGTCTTGCAAGCTTAGATGCATCCACATGCGGATCAAAGATAAAAGAAACAAACATGTTTCTTTTATCTTTGATCCGCATGTGGATCCTTTACAACCGTTTTGTAATAAATGATATTACTTTCATTCGGTTTGTAATGTTTTTATCTTTCGACTTCCGCTGTGTAAATAAACTGTGATAAATTGTCTATGATGATATCAACTACGTCACGATACTCCCCACCGGGCCTACCGGTAATACGTGGAAATATCGGGGTGTGACAGGTTGGTATCAGAGCCAACATTGAGTGAATCAAACACTAGCCTTTTGTGTTTAATCTCAATGACACAGTTGCACATTCCTCGACTTCCGAGTCTAGACTTGAACTAGGAATAATCTCATCCTTAATAAGTATATATTATTTTCGATAATTTTGCATTTCAGGAACATGTCACCGAGTAAAGCTGCCATTGGTGGAAGTTCTTCAAACCCAAAGTTTAAGAGTGGTAAGCTCCGTACCACAGCTCGAATAATCGTACGCCCAGTATGGAGGAAGGATCTTTTTGGACCCATTCCCAA
Source organism: Helianthus tuberosus (assembly GCA_030545235.1). Lineage (NCBI taxonomy): Eukaryota > Viridiplantae > Streptophyta > Magnoliopsida > Asterales > Asteraceae > Helianthus > Helianthus tuberosus. The sequence goes on from CM060450.1 coordinate 42,239,191, forward strand.
AAATCAAACCAATTGAAACCATTAACCATGTTCCAACCTCCTTACCTGAGACTGTTGAAACTTCAATGGAGAAGCCGACGTCAGAGGAGCCCATACTAGCAGTCCCTGAGGCTCCCACTCCGAAAATGATACATATGGACCCAAATGATCCATATTTCTTACCTCCAAGTCTTGGAATCCCAAACTTGGATTATACCTATCCTGACCCTATCCGTGATCCATATTATTTGCTAACCATAAAATCCTTGGATTCCACTGCTGATAAGGTCCCTAGCGTGGAGAATTTCGACTACCCGCCAAAACCTTCAGTAACCATACCGCATACAGTAAACCAAGGAGGAGACTTTCAGGACTAAGATGAAGAAGAAACTCTCTTGTTGTATTGCTTTTCCCTAATAGTCCTTATAAGGACATATTTATCCTTTAGTCCCTGCGTGGACAATGCTATTTCTTTAAAGACCCGTTTTGGGCATTGTTGTAATTTTAAAACTTTTATGAGAAGTTCCTTTTAGAGATTGTAACATATATAATATGTCCTAAAACATCTCAATTTATGATTGCTCTGCGCTAAATATTAAAAAGGATCTTAAAGGTATAACCTAGCCTATATGTCAGTTCAGACATGGCCAAGATGGTAAAACCTATTTAAAAGATTCGAATTCTTGTTAACATCTGAGAACATGTTAGCACTCCTGACAAATGTGATTCGATAAAATCGCATAAGTCATCCTTATAATGGATTCTTCCAATTCATGTCTCTAATTTCTATAATCATCCATTAGTGATGAAAGTGCCTACGGGCCATAATTAAGGTCCTTTGAGACTAAAGACAGTTGTAGTCTACGACTCCCTGTCAAGAAAAGGTAATGAACTATGATTCAAGCCTTAATACCTCGATCATATAAGATCTTGGCTTATAATTTAAATTGTCCATGTGACTTGGCCTTTTGTGCCGTAATTATATTTTAATTAAATTAAGGATAAGTATAATGAATATCCTGAATATATATGCTTAACAAATTAACCAATATGGTTTATTAATACCATGGTTAATAAATCATCGAGGTGACAATTCTGTTATAAACCTCTAAATAAATCATTGTCATCATTTTATGTAGCAATCAAGCTACATGGCAGAGTCTGATGAAGTCAACAGTCACCCTCTGGAAAATCATGATAACACCAGAATCAACATAGCTGGTGCAAAGCTACAAGCATTAATAGACAATGCCGTTACTCGAGCTCTGGATAGACGAGACAATGAATCAAGTGGTACTCGAAACAAGACATCATTTGTACCCCATTCCAAATCACATCCTAAGACTCACTCTGAGGCTCATAGTAAGCCACCTCCTAGACAACATGAGTCAAAGAAGGATGATGACCGACACTCATCAAATCAACATCGTGTTCCGTCTAAGAAAATTGTATTTGATCAGGAGCCACGTGCAAGGACCTGCTCTTATAAGTATTTCGTCTCCTGCAAACCCAGGGATTTCACTGGGGAAAAAGGAGCTATCGACTGCATGACGTGGTTAGACGAAATGGACACCGTAGTTGATATCAGCGGTTGCGCTGATAGGGATGTTGTGAAGTTTGTATCTCATTCATTTAAAAGAGAAGCACCAGCTTGGTGGAGGTCTCTAATCCAAGCTACTGGGAAAATCCCATTGTACAATCTGTCTTGGGATCAGTTTGTGACTTTGATCAAGGAGAATTTCTATCCTCAACATGAGGTTGAGAAGATCGAGACTGATTTCCTGACATTGGTGATGAAGAATTTGGACTGTCAGGCATATCTAACAAGTTTTAATACCATGTCTCGATTGGTTCCTTACTTGGTGACGCCGGAACCAAAACGAATAGCCCGTTTCATTGGGGGTTTAGCCCCAGAGATCAAAGCTAGCGTGAAAGCCTCTCGACCTACTACCTTTAGGTCTGTAGCTGATCTGTCATTATCTCTTACCCTGGATGCGGTCAGGCAGAGATCGCTTAGGCATTCTGAAACTGGGAAGAGAAAACGTGAGGATGATAACTCACACCGTTCAGACAAGAGGCACAAGGGGAACTCTGACCACAAAAAGAGTTCAGGATTTAAGAAGGATGACCAGCAGTCGGGCGAAAAGCCCAAATGCAAGATCTGCAAGAAACGCCATCTTGGGAAGTGCAGATATGAATCAAAGTCCCCGTCACAGCCAAGAGCTTGTGGGCTTTGCAAGTCAAGTGAGCATAAGACATTAGACTGCAAGAAGATAAAGGATGCTACTTGCTACAATTGTAATGAAAAAGGGCACATCAAGTCCAACTGCCCAAAATATGCCAAGAAAGATGAGGAAGGAAAGAAGACCAATGCTAGAATCTTTCAAATGAATGCACGGGAAGCAGTTCAAGATGACAACGTGATAACAGGTACCTTCCTTATAAATGATGTTTATGCGAGGGTATTGTTTGATTCGGGTGCAGATAAGTCATTTGTAGATAATAAGTTTTGCAAGTTATTAAATCTGCCTGTTAAAACCCTGGGCATAAAGTATGAAGTAGAATTGGCCGACGGTACCATAGAAACCGCTTCCACCGTGTTAGATGGATGTTTTATATCCATTAGGAACCACTCTTTTCCGTTGTCCTTGCTTCCTTTGAAATTAGCTGGTTTCCACATAGTAATAGGCATGGATTGGTTATCTCATAACCAAGCCCAGATCGTTTGTGATAAAAAGCAAGTGGTTATCAAGAATCCGTATGGTGAGCCACTTACCATATAGGGAGATACTCAGTACGGGTTACCTAAGCAAGTGTCTATGCTTAAGGCGTCAAAGTGTATGAAGAAGGGTTGTGTCATCTACATGGCACAAGTAACTATTGATGAACCAAAACCGAAGATTGAAGACATCCCCATCATTTCTGAATACCCTGAGGTATTCCCTGAAGAACTACCTGGTTTACCACCAGATAGGCAAGTGGAGTTCAGAATCGACATTATACCTGGAGCAGCACCTGTTGCAAGAGCGCCTTACCGGTTGGCCCCAACTGAGATGAAAGAGTTAAGAACTCAGTTGGATGATTTGTTGGCAAAAGGATTTATTAGGCCTAGCTCATCTCCTTGGGGAGCACCGATCCTGTTTGTAAAGAAAAAGGATGGATAAATGTGTTTATGCATTGATTATGGAGAACTGAACAAGGTTACAATCAAGAATAGATATCCATTGCCCAGGATCGACGATCTGTTCGATCAGCTTCAAGGAGCAAGTTATTTATCCAAGATTGACTTGAGGTCAGGTTACCATCAGCTGAAGGTCAGAGATGAAGATGTGCACAAGACTGCATTCAGAGCTTGATATGGTCACTACGAGTTCTTAGTGATGCCTTTCGGGCTCACTAATGCACTAGCAGCGTTCATGGACCTCATTAATCACGTTTGCAAACCCTACTTAGAAAAGTTTGTCATTGTCTTTATTGATGACATTCTTATTTATTCAAAGAACCAAGATGACCATGAGAAACATCTTCGATGTATTCTTAAACTGCTTCAGCGAGAGAAGCTTTATGCTAAGTTTTCTAAGTGTGAATTTTGGCTTCGTGAAGTCCAATTCCTTGGACATATGGTTAGTGAGCGTGGTATCCAGATGGATCCCGTTAAGATTGAAGCCATCATGAATTGGCAAGAACCGAAGACGCCCACATAGATTCGCAGCTTCTTGGGACTAGCAGGATACTATAGACGTTTTATTGAAAATTTCTCAAGGATTGTAGCACCCCTAACTTTGTTGACTAGGAAGAATATTAAGTTTGATTGGGGTCCTAAGCAACAAGAATCCTTTGACATTCTTAAACAAAAGTTAAGCAATGCTCCCGTGTTGACATTGCTTGAGGGGATTGAAGAATTTGTGGTGTACTGCGACGCATCACACACAGGCATGGGGTGTGTGCTCATGCAGAAGGGCAAAGTTATCGCCTATGCTTCCCGACAATTAAAATTGCACGAGAAGAATTATACCACCCACGCTTTGGAGTTGGGTGTAGTTGTGTTTGCACTAAGACTTTGGAGGCATTATTTATATGGTACCAAGTGTGTGATCTATTCTGATCATAAAAGCCTTCAACACTTGTTCAATCAGAAGGATCTGAACATGAGACATCATCGATGGATGGAGACGCTGAATGATTTTGATTGTGAAATCCGATACCATACAGGCAAGGCGAATGTAGTCGCTGATGCCCTGAGTAGAAAGGAAAGGGTTAAGCCCATCAGAATCAATACCAAGAGCATTGAATTAAAGAACAGCCTAAATGAAAGATTGTTAGCCGCTCAGAACGAAGCTGTATTAGAAGCTAACTATCCAGATGAAAAACTGGGAGTCACTGCTGAACAGTTAGCATATGGTAAGGATGGGATCCTAAGATTGAATGGACGGATATGGGTTCCAATCTACGGAGGACTTCGGGATGTGATACTTCAAGAAGCCCATAGCTCCAAATATTCTGTCCATCCTGGTAGTGACAAGATGTACCAGGATTTAAAGGCAAATTATTGATGGATAGGTTTGAAGAAATCTATACCCACTTATGTGGCCAAATGTTTGACGTGCGCACAAGTTAAAGCAGAACACCAAAAGCCGTCAGGTTTGCTACAACAGCCTGAACTTCCCACCTGGAAGTGGGAAATGGTGACTATGGATTTTATCACCAAGTTACCAAAAACAAAGCGAGGAAATGATACTATTTGGGTTACAGTAGATAGACTGACTAAGTAAGCCCACTTCCTACCTATTAAGGAAACACACAGCTCAGACAAGTTAGCACAGCTGTACGTGGACAAGATTGTATCTCTTCACGGAGTGCCAGTGTCTATCATCTCTGATAGGGATACGAGATATACATCGCATTTCTGGAAAAGCTTTCAGCAATCCCTAGGCACTAGATTAAACTTCAGTACTGCATACCATCCTCAGACGGATGGTCAAAGCGAGCGTACAATTCAAACGTTGGAGGATATGTTAAGGGCTTGTGTTCCATTGATAGAATTTTCATATAATAATAGCTATCATTCCAGTATTCAAGCTGCACCATTTGAAGCGTTGTATGGAAGAAAGTGCAGGACGCCCGTTTGCTGGGCAGAAGTTGGAGATGTCCACCTAACAGGACCTGATATAGTCCTGGAGACGATAGATAGGATTGTACAGATACGAGATCGTCTCAAAGCTGCCAGGGATAGGCAGAAAAGCTACGCAGATAAAAGGCGTAAACCTCTGAAATTCGAGGTTGGTGACAAAGTGTTACTTAAGGTATCACCTTGGAAAGGGGTAATGCGTTTTGGCAAGAAAGGCAAGTTAAGCCCGCGATACATAGGACCATTTGAGATCATCAAATGTGTCGGAAGAGTGGCTTACAAGTTAAACCTGCCTGAAGAGCTCAGTGGAATTCATAATGTGTTCCACATTTGCAATCTGAAGAAGTGTCTAGCTGATGAATCACAAGTCATGCCACATACGGATGTGCATATTGATGAGAGCTTAAAGTTTGTCGAAAAACCTTTGTCGATTGAAGATCGACAGGTTAAGAAGCTTCGAAAGAAGCATGTACCAATTGTAAATGTTAAATGGGATGCCCGCAGAGGTCCCGAATACACGTGGGAGGTTGAGTCCACAATGAAACAGAAGTACCCTCATTTATTTCAGTAAATCTTGAGGTCGAGATTTCTTTTAAGGGGGTGCGGATGTAACACCTCGCAAAATCATGTCCAATATAGTATCGAGACGTGTCATGGACTTTAAACGTGTAACGGATTGAGTATGAGGGACTAAAGTTGACAAACGAAGAAAGTATATGTATATAAGGATACAAAGTGTCAACATTTGATAATTTTTCCTTTCAACAACCCTACACGATGTTTATACCCTTTAACGAATGAATCATGAAGCGTATGAAACCGTTTGTGGGAGAAAGTGAAAGTTTACAAGACGCGCGGGTTAAATGTGTCAACATGTTTAAGTTATACCTCTGAGTGACCTTTTAGCAAACCCGGAGCCTTGTAACGATTAACTATACTCCCAAGAATAAGTGATGAAAATTTCACAAGGTTTCGATATCGTATGAGAAAGATACGCTAACTTTCGTAATTAAGGGGTTAAAAGCGTCAACGAGGCAAAACTTGTGTTTTCGGTTATCGTTTAACGAAACCGGACCTAACGATGTTTGGTTATACATCATGGATCACAAAAATATATATTTCATGGGTTAATTGTGCTTAAAATGAAAGATTTGAGGTTTTAAAGGTCTAGGGGTCAAAACTGCCAAGTTTTAAACTTGTTTGGCTGGTTACCTACATGCTGGCGCTACACCACCACATAAGCTCTCTGCCGTCGTGCGACGCGACAGCCTGACCTGGACAGATTTCATGCACAGTTGCGAGTACAGCAGGTTGCACCGCCTTAGAAGCCTTGTATTCGATTCTAGGGGCTTGTTTGATGGTTTTTCATGCATAGGGACACTTGTGAATGATCGGGGAACATCTGTAGACTATTGTGGAATGATCTTGTGACTTGTTCTTGCCTATATAAGAGCTTCATGTTGCAACCATTGTTCTTGCTCATTTCAAAGCTACTTCAACTCACTCCAAGGACTTCTCTGGAGCTTTCTGATCTTCACACAAGTTCCCTTAAGTCTCAAATTCGTGCTAAGGACTATTGTAAGTGTCCTTAACCTTCCTAATTCGTGTTTATTAGTTTAATGGCCTAAAGTCAAAACCGTCGTAATTAAGGTTTGACTTAGTGATTAATCACTAATGGTCCAGTCAATTCTCGAATTGAAAGTAGCTTTGAGTTGGTAATTATATGGGTAATAAACCCTTAAAAGGGCACCCTCTGATTCCCACTCTAACTAGGTCAATTGTCGGGTCAAACTTGATTATAGAAAGTCAACAGAAAGCTAATTTTCAATTAAACACATAATTAACAATGTAGAAGCCATGGAACCTGTTTTATCACTTGTATAACTTGGTAATTAATGTAAGAACATGTCTAAGCATGTTCAACCCGATAATTTTCAGTTTAAGCTCGGTTCGGAACCGAAAGTCACAAAAGTAAACTTTTGCTTTAACTTTCAGTTCTGAACCAATGTAGCATATTTTAGAAATGCCTTAGAGCTCTATTAGGACCAGGTTATAGGTTAGTGTAACCCTATGAGGTTATACAACCTGGTTCATTAGTTATTCGATTCATGTGCATGTTTCCGTTATATGCCTAAATGTTGACCATAATGCCCTTTTGACCTTAAAATGAGATTTTTGAAAATGTGAGATGACAAAAACCTTTATTACTGATTTATAAACTTGTCCTAAAAATTTGACATCAGTTTGAGGATTAGATAGGGAGTTATGCTTAATATCGTAATTAGAAAGCTTTTTATTAATTAAACGGCGTAATTAGCATAAAGCCTATCTAAACCCAAATTTTGACACCATACTTTTTACCCACTGATGTAATATAATATTTTGGGATTTTTGAAGATTTTTATTTATTTTTAAGCTGAGCATAACATAGGGTTCTTGCTTTGATTCGGTAATTGTCGGTTATACCCTTTTCTTGGATAAAATGAGTTTTACATAACTTTTTGATACCAAATTTTTGCCATTGATTTTATAAGATAAATAAAATATTTTAAGCCTTCTGGAATGATAAAAATATCAGCTTTTCTTATATAACCCGAAAATCGCTTAAAAGCGATTTTTACGCGTTTTAGACGCATAGTATGAATTAAACCATTTTTATCATATAAGACTTAATACCTACTGATGTTTTAAGTAAATTTTTATACTTTAACAGTAAGCAAATGTTTTGAACTCAGATTTCCAGTTTTGACCTTTAAAGCCTATGTGAAATTACCAAAATGCCCCTACGGTGCATAGTTTAGTTATAAATGATAGATTTCACATATACGTAATACCCTACTGATATAAATTACTAAATTAAATATTTTTACTGAATATTTCAGACTTGAACCTCAGATTAATATTTAATCTCTTTTATAACCTTTAAAATGACCAAAATACCCCTACGGGGCTTAATTTGAGTTTAAATTCGTTTTGGGCATAATGGAAGGTATCCTACTGATATCACAACATATTTAAGGCAAATTAACCTAGGAAACTTGTTCATGACTCATTTGGTTACCCGTTACGCAATCTTCGCGTTCAGTGCGGTTTATGTAACTAGTTTGCATAAATTAGCCGAACCGGGTCAAACCTTATCATTTTTATCCCAAAATCCAGAATGTGTTTAGTTTACCCATATTATACAAGTATACAAACTTTCGGATCTAAACCACATTCTAACCCGGTCTTCGCTCAATCGTGCGTTTTGAACCGTATATCTTCTTTTAAAACTAACCGGTCTAAGTTTAGGCTTAATTAAGACCCGTTAGGAATCTAATAGGTTATTAAAACCTTCAATCTAGATTTAGGAGCCCAGTAAAAGATACTTGCACTTGCTGATTTGTACGGCTAGGATAAATTTATATAATTTGCTCAGGTAAATACTTTTAACTTATTTTCCCTTATACGGGCTTGGGGTACGGTATATAAAATACCGCTTGGTCGGGCATTGAATTGTTAATCATATGAAGGTTAATTTATTGAGATGACCCGTTTAATCTGTTTTGTTTGCTTAATGCCTTTGGGGGGTTAATGACCATGTCCCGGATATCCTTGGCATCATTCATTGAAATGGCCAAGACCTAAGCACGGGGTGTAGGCATACACCTGCCGGTGCATATAAATAAAAATGTATAACCGTTTGTTCGAGAATAACTCGACGCGGGATTATATCATGTGGTGTGTCTATTAATCTTTAACCCGGTATTTAACCCGGGATACTGAACGTATAACAAACATGTAATTCTTTTACAAGTTTATATATAAATAATTATCCCAAGTTATAAAAGATATTTTGTGCCTTGTGCATTTAAATCAATTTTCTTAAACATTTTCAAAATGAGTCGGTTAATTGTATTTACCAGTGAAAATTAACGTATTTTCCCAAAAAGGGTGCCGGTACTAATCGGAATAGGCTGGCTACTCCTAGCATCAATAAAGAGTCTTGCAAGCTTAGATGCCTATAAAATCTGTTGAACAATGTTTCTTTTATCTTTGATCCGCCTGTGGATCCTTTACAACCGTTTTGTAATAAATGATATTAATTTCATTCGGTTTGTAATGTTTTTATCTTTCGACTTCCGCTGTGTATATAAACTGTGATAAATTGTCTATGATGATATCAACTACGTCATGATACTCCCCACCGTGCCCACCGGTAATACGTGGAAATATCGAGGTGTGACATCTACCCATTCTTGGTGATGTATTAGTTCCAGATCCGAATTCTATCCGGGAGAGATATTGATTTCGGGTTTGAACATGAACTACCGACTCGAACCGTGAACCGGTCGGACTAGGGTGATTCCTGTTCGGTCGGGTCACTTGGGCCGAGATAAGGGTTCTGTTGTTCAAGCAAGATATCAAAACGTCTCGTTCAAAATCACAAAACTTCAAACGAAATCAAGTGACAAGATCTGACCGTTGGGATGGATTGCCGTCCGATCGGATTGCCACCCAATCAGATTGCCATCCGATCGACCGGCCATCCGATCGGGTTGCACTTGGTTCCATACTTAAACTATTTTTCAAACTATTCAAAGGATCTGAACGTTGAAACGGATTACCACCCGATCGGATTGCCATTCGATCGAGTGACATGTGGGACCTTGATACTTACACAATTTCAAACATGTTCAGTACGTATGGATTGCCAACCGATCGGATAGCCATCCAATCGAGTGACCGTCCTGCTGTGAACTTGTTCTCAAACTAAGAAGTCTCGCCAATAGGATTGCTGTCCGATCGAACGACCGTTCGATCGACCGACCTGAAAGGTAGAGATACTTCTCTATTTTTAAAATGTTACAACGAAAAATTCAAAGTACAAACCATCATGCACAAACACATCACTCACCAAACGAGGTGTCAATCCAATCGAATGACCATCCGATCGGATGACCATCCGAACGGATTGCCACCCGATCGACTGGCCATCCGATCGGATTGCCGTCCGATCGGATTGCCATCTGATCCTTGGTACTCATGCACCGTTTTACGCGTCGACTTTCGCTTATGCTATCGCTAACTATTCAGGCTAATTCCGCTCTAGCGCTCCCTTCACTCCATTAACTCTACCGCTGTGAGTATACTCGATCCCTTTTTGCTTTATGCACTTTTGGGTGTTACATACGTTACTTATTCTAAATCACATCGATCACATAACGCAAACACTATTTATACGCTGACCTCTAATGCATGTTATACGTGACTCGATGAATGCCTGTTTGTTATGTTAACACATTGATTGTTGTCTACCTGCCTTAGCAACGATAGTACTATAGTTTGGACTCAGCACCTGTTCACTCAGTGGTTGTTAAGGACAATTACTTCACGTGTTCACAGTGGTGAACATGTGATGCGCACTCGCTACTCGCAGTCAACTCGCAGTCATCGGTAATGATAGGATCCTTGTCGATAACTTACATGCTTCACATTATACGTTGTACATGCTGGTTATGCGTAAACGATTTCGAACTCTATTATGCTATTATCAAACTTGTATGCTCACCTTTACACTCTGTGTATTGACTTTTACTTTAACGTATGTGACAGGTGCTTAAGATGCTAGAATGCCTTGTTTGCTGTGTGATGAAATCGAGGCTAGGAAATAGTCTAGAAACAAAGACAATTTATATTTTTATTTGAAATCTGAGTTGTCGGAACATGATGTGTTTTGAGAACATCGCTGTCTGTAATAATTAGATTACATTATGGGTTACGGTATGGGACGTAATATTAACTATTTGGTAATTTAGACATTATGGAATTTCTCTTGATAATCTGTTTTGCTTAGTGCCGCGCCCCAATGTTTCCGCCATCGGTTGGGATGTGACAGTATTACCCAATAGTCACACAAATAACTCAACTACTATATCTAACATACAATCACTATAAATAACTTGCATTTAGCGTTTACGATTAGATTGCGATGCAATAGAATTGCGATTGCGATTAACACCTCAACATAAACATAACATACACAAGTAACACAAAAATAGCACACACACGTAAAACAGTATCCAGAACACATAATTCTAGTTGCGACTGCGATAGAGATTAGCGATAAGTCGATTAGTGATTAATATGCGATTAAACCTTGATTATTCATAGATACTCCACATAATACAACTAAAGCGATTAAATAAAAAGATTCGATTACAAGTCAAAAGTATGATTTGCTAGTCAAGCAAGGGGTGACAGATCGCAATTAGCAATCTTTTTTTCCTTTAACTTTGACTTATACTTTGACTTTCCAAAAAGCGGGTTGTTACAGCCTCCCCTACTTTAGGAAATTTCGTCCGAAATTTATGAAGTAGTCGTAACAAACAGTTGAGGGACCTTCTCTGTAACGCCTTGCGTTTTCATACTTACTATATTTAGAAGCCATTACTTGAAATTCTAATTTTGGAAAACTTGCATTCTCGTAATCATCCTTTCTTCTTAATCAATTGTAAAATACGGGACTTGATTCATAAATAAAACTCGTACTTTATTAATTACATGTTATACATACTTTATACATAATCATGCGTTAATTGGGAAACAATTAGTTACATATCCGTAACACTTGCAAACATGTAATAAACCTACTAATACGTAACATACATGCTTCGTACGATACTTACATACGAGTCTTATACTAAATCTTATTCATTTGATACTTGTGTTACCTTTAGTACATGTTAAGTATGCCTAAATACCCTAAAATGATCATAAAATACGTAATATATAACATCTAGACACGTTACAAATCATTAAAATCAAAGAAATAAAAATTGTTGTTCCTGACAAAGGCTTACGGACCGTAAGCCTCATCCCTTACGGTCTGTAAGGGGGTCTGGCGGGCAGCAGATTCAAACAGCTTCATTTCTCTGCGATTTTGCACGAAATCCCAAGTTCTCACCTCCTCCAATAAGCTCTAATCCACCTTTAAACACCTCCAATCAACCCTAAACTCATCCCCTATAAATACCCATCTTCTCCAAGCCATTCTACACTTTTAACACTCTCAAATCTCTCCAAAATCACTCTCAAACTCTTGCAAATTCTGAAATTCGGGCAGATTCATACCTCCTTACAAAAATGAGCATAACTTGCTCAAAACTCAACCAAATCACTTGATTCTTCTTTCTAAATGCTTGGATAATCTTTGGGCATGATTACTTGATCTCTCCTTGGAGAAATCAGACCTGGAAATACCCTAAAAGCGTCCATAAACTTTCTGTTTTGTTTTAAAACTTTCGAAAACTCTTGTATACCTCACGCAAACTTGTGTTCTTATGCTTCTAGTCTATTGTATGATTAGTAAAGCCAAACCAAGGTTGTTTTACACTTAATATGAGTGTCTAAACACTCTAAACTTTCTGTTTTAATCGAGTTCTTAACTCACAAGTGGTGCCAAGTCTTGAACTTGAAGATGGTGTGACTACTTGGCTAGCCTAGGCTAACCTACATAAACAAGTCCACACATCACTTGATGCTTTGCTCAGTTAATTGTATTATTTCTTTTACATATCTATGAGGTTCCTAAATGGAAGGTTCGCCTTCCTACCTCCTCCATGACCTATATGTTAACATATCATTCGGGGTACCAAAGAGGAGGGTTTCACCTCCCACCTCCTACTTGACTTATGACACCAAGAGGTACCAAAGTGGAAGGTTCAACCTCCCGCCTCCTACATGACTAAACTTATTATTAAGTATATATTATGACTATAATAACCCTTAAAACCGAACCCTTGGTAGTGATTATGTAATCCTCTATCAAGTTAATAAGTTTCTCACTATGTGTGTAGTTCCTTGTCACGATTCTAATAGGTCTTGAACCTATGAAATCACATACAATCCTTAGGGATTACTATAGTGTCAAGAACGAGTGCTAACACCATTGTGATTATTTTTATAATACCTACTTTATCATCCTTTGAATCTTAATCCTGAATCTCGACCCTAACCATACCTTGAACCTAAACCCTTATACATTCGTCTACACTTGGATAATCGGAAGAAATTGCAATATTGTGAGTACACTCAACCCATTTACTTTTAAAACCACTTTTGGGTTGTAACATGTTACCTTACAAAAATTACACTTATACACACACTTAACATGCTTTATGAACTCAATCTGTTATACACGCTACTTGTTATGCTTGATAATACATGCTTTATACTATGTGATACCCTCGCTTAACAAATATAGCGCTATAGGAGTAGCACACCACCCGACGGGGGTTTGTTAGGACATTATACTATACGGTCTCGTCACTTTTGTGGCGAGGGATGCTAAATACTAGTGGACACTTTGGGTTAAAACGTAATGTTATGCATGCTAGTTACCTCGTATACAAATTGCCATGTGGATTCGTGTAAAATGCTTTTTATACTTATGCTATACTTATTCAAACCTTGTGGACTCGCCTTTGCTTTTGCATTGAACTTTATTTTAACATGTTATAGGTTGAGGATGACGAATGCTATGAAATGAAGTAGCGTTGATGCCTAGATACACATATAGACGTTTAGGTTAAATACGTTGTATAAATTTCATATTTGTGGTTGTATTGTTTTTCTTGTATTTAACATGTTATATTTCAAATTTCATGTATTGTAACATTTATTTATGAAAGAAATCAATTTATCTTTAATTTTAATGTCACAATTAGCGTTATGTGTGATGAGCAATCTTTCTTCGTCTCACTCCGATGTTTCCGCCATCGGTTGGGGTGTGACAAATTGGCATCAGAGCCATAACTATAGGGAATTAGGTAGAATTGCCATGCTTTTACCTAGTCTATAGTTCTAGAGCCTTATTCTTATGTTTTATTTGAAAGTACATGCATGCCACTTTATGTGTTTCTTATACATTCTCTTTAGGCCTTTTGAACGTATATGTCATTTTTATCCTTATGTATCATACTTGACATGCTATTCTTATGTGTTAAATACATGTTTTATTACGTGTTAATATTTGTTTTGATACGTCATTCTTTATGTGTCATTCTTGACATGTTTATACTTGTTTGTTTAATCTTCAACATACGCTTTTCCTCATACATTTTACTCTACTATTCTAATTCCACAAACACTCGTAATACATAAACGAGACGACTTCACCAAAATAGGCGTGAAACCCACAATTTGGTGAACAATTCTCAATCCATCTACTTTTATTTTACACGAAATTCACCATCAAGTTAGGAGTGAAATCCTCACCTTGATGGAGAAATTCAAATTTCAAATTCTAGTGGACCCTCGTCAAAGTGTCAAAATTAACTTTTGACCCGACGAGTACCAACCACACTTAGGATACTAAATCGCCAAGTTAGGGGTGAAACCCGCACCTTGTCGACTAGTTCCATTCTTTGATTTTCATAAATCCTGCAAAGTCTCGAAATTTCAATTGATTTGGGACATGTAGTAACCGGAAGGGTAAATACCGTTAACTGACTTGTCGGCGAGAGTATTTCACCTATTAGGCCAAAGCATGCTCCACAAACTCGAGAGATTTTTCGACCACTTTGGTTAGTCAAAGTTCCGTTTGGGAACCATCCTAAATTTTAACCAAACATGTGTTCTACTATTTATTTTTATGTGATGAAATCTTTCAAATTCGAATTTACTTTCGATATTTTCTTCTCACACACACATCTTACTAAATCTTTTTCATATACTTATACATATGCATGATTTCATATAATCTAAATCCATATTCCTTGTAACGATAAGTGGGGACATATCATCGAGATAGGAGTGATTTCCTTACCTTGACGAGTAACTCCACTCCCCTTTTTCTTAAAAACGACCTCACCAACGAGTTAGGGGTGATTCCCTTACCTAGGTGATCTTTACCAAAACGTCTCTTCAAGATATCTTATTATGCAAACTCGACCATATTTTATACCTAAATTGTTTAGCATTATTCAAAATACCTACTTATACCGACTTCAAAATGCATTGTTTTAACAAGCGTACTTCTTATTTTACAATCTATTTTCACCCAACTCATATACACGAGATTCCTAATCATGTCTTAAAACGTTTTGTTACTCGAACCTCAAAACCTTACGAAATGCTACCTATCAATTTAGTCGGTCCAATGAAACTCTTGCCCATGAACTTCATATTCAACTTAAACACTAAAACATGCTTTCATTATATCACCATACTAAAGACTTGCACTCTTAATCGAAATCAAACTAACCTTTCTCAATTACTTATAAAATCTAATAGATGTTAAATGATGGTTTTACCAAATAATCTTTTCAACATCAACAAATCATTTGTTAAAACTTTTAACAATCATTAAGTCCTTTTGCTAAATTTCTTTTCTAAGGATCCTCGTTTTCACAAGAACCTCCTAAATTCATAATTTCTTGTTTAATAAAACGAACTTACTTTCGACTGAAAACCTTTTCCTACACCAATTTACAAAACACGTGGGCAAGAAGACTTCTTGGAGACCGACCATCCTCGGATTACGTAAACTCTTTTTAAAAACAATAGTAGCATTTCCATTCGTTACAAAATACATTATGCTTAACCAATGAGTACTTTATATCCTTTTACATATGCAAACTATATTCTACCTTTCAAACCAAGCTCAATCTAATTTTGATACGATAAACTCAACGTTTCGTTTAAACAACTATACACACGTATCATCATACACGTTTTAGTCGTTGCGTCGCGACAACTTCATTATATCGTTCGTACTTACGTACTCAACCTTTTGAGCACTTTTACATGCTTAAGTTTGTTATGTTTCGATTAATACCATATACGCAATCATTAGTATTCGTACTCACACTCACACTCACACCCATATTCATAACAATACATTTTACGATTATACTTATAATCGTATTCATACTTATACGTTTCATGTTTTCACTTATATTCATCCGTTTCTTGTTTTACTTATATTCATATGTTTCTTGTTTTTACTTTTATTCATACATTTCATGCTTATACTTATATTCATACGTTTCCTGCTTATATGTATACTCATACTACATGTACATTTTATGTCTATGCTCATACTTACGTGCTAATTCATACTTAAACTTATACTTATGCTCATACTCATGATCCATACATTCGTACCCGTACGCGAGCGTAATCCGAGTGATTCGCTTACGTGGGTCCTATACATACTTAAGCATGGACTTGCTTACATACTTTATTCTTATACGCACACATTCTTATTTTTTTTAGTGTACCTACCCAAATTCATACACAACTAGTACAAGCTATGCAGATCATGCGACGATCAATATAATCACGGGTGCACACGGGATTATAGTGATAGGCGTATGAGAACCATAGAGTGTACTACTGTGTATGATAAGACACGGAACGTAACACGACACCGAATAACGAGACGGACATAACATGGTCAAAACATGGTGGATACGCCGCTGGTACTTCCTATATATAAGTGTTTTCACCATGTTACCAAACTTTCGTAAAACGTGCCATGAGAAATTCAGTGTTTTGCAAACCTATTTAGACCTAATACAAACTTTATACAACTCACAAACGCATTATATCCGATTATCCATGACGAGACTTCATCCTTGACACACTACGTTCATCTATCCAACACTTACGCTATTCTTATGCTTGCATTCTTTAAGGGTCAATCGCTCACTTCTATATTCATATTATTCCCCATTTTCTTTTCTTTCATACGAACCTCATTCACAATCAAGCTTGTTTAAACTTTCGAATCCTAACTTATCTTATTACCTCTAGAACCCTCTCTCTATTCTTTATTCTCGTGTAAACATATTTAGTAGGTCGTTAATACTTGATTTTACCAAACTCTCTCGTTCCACTCGAGAAGCATTTTCTAAAAATATGTGGTCTTATACTACCTTTAAGGCTTCCTATGCCACCAACCTCACTTTTATTGATTTCAAACCATTATATAAAGATCTCGTTCGTAAATACAATACATTTATAAAGCAACTCCAAATTTAGCTATTCAAAATCGTTTTACCTATGCACGTTTCACTCATGCTTATGCTTCTAAACCATTTTAGCCAAACAAATCATTTTACAAACCTATTTTTATTCTCCCAAAATTTCGTACTTTTCAAAACGTTTCAAAATTCCAAGTCTCAAACTTTTACCAAAACCCTTTAAGTCTACCTCTTGAATAAATTTCGGGACGAAATTTCCTAAAGGAGGGGAGACTGTAACGCCCTGCGTTTTCATACTTACTATATTTAGAAGCCATTACTTGAAATTCTAATTTTGGAAAACTTGCATTCTCGTAATCATCCTTTCTTCTTAATCAATTGTAAAATACGGGACTTGATTCATAAATAAAACTCGTACTTTGTTAATTACATGTTATACATACTTTATACATAATCATGCGTTAATTGGGAAACAATTAGTTACATATCCGTAACACATGCAAACGTGTAATAAACCTACTAATACGTAACATACATGCTTCGTACGATACTTACATACGAGTCTTATACTAAATCTTATTCATTTGATACTTGTGTTACCTTTAGTACATGTTAAGTATGCCTAAATACCCTAAAAAGATCATAAAATACGTAATATATAACATCTAGACACGTTACAAATCATTAAAATCAAAGAAATAAAAATTGTTGTTCCTGACAAAGGCTTACGGACCGTAAGCCTCATCCCTTACGGTCCGTAAGGGGGTCTGGCGGGTAGCAGATTCAAACAGCTTCATTTCTCCGTGATTTTGCACGAAATCCCAAGTTCTCGCCTCCTCCAATCAGCTCTAATCCACCTTTAAACACCTCCAATCAACCCTAAACTCATCCCCTATAAATACCTATCTTCTCCAAGCCATTCTACACTTTTAACACTCTCAAATCTCTCCAAAATCACTCTCAAACTCTTGCAAATTCTGAAATTCGGGCAGATTCATACCTCCTTACAAAAATGAGCATAACTTGCTCAAAACTCAACCAAATCACTTGATTCTTCTTTCTAAATGCTTGGATAATCTTTGGGCATGATTCCTTGATCTCTCCTTGGAGAAATCAGACCTGGAAAAACCCTAAAAGCGCCCATAAACTTTCTGTTTTGTTTTAAAACTTTCTAAAACTATTGTATACCTCACACAAACTTGTGTTCTTATGTTTCTAGTCTATTGTATGATTAGTAAAGCCAAACCAAGGTTGTTTTACACTTAATATAAGTGTCTAAACACTCTAAACTTTCTGTTTTAATCGAGTTCTTAACTCACAAGTGGTGCCAAGTCTTGAACTTGAAGATGGTGTGACTACTTGGCTAGCCTAGGCTAACCTACATAAACAAGTCCACACATCACTTGATGCTTTGCTTAGTTAATTGTATTATTTATTGTACATATCTATGAGGTTCCTAAATGGAAGGTTCGTCTTCCTACCTCCTACATGACCTATATGTTAACATATCATTCGAGGTACCAAAGAGGAGGGTTTCACCTCCCACCTCCTACTTGACTTATGACACCAAGAGGTACCAAAGTGGAAGGTTCAACCTCCCGCCTCCTACATGACTAAACTTATTATTAAGTATATATTATGACTATAATAACCCTTAAAACCAAACCCTTGGTAGTGATTATGTAATCCTCTATCAAGTTAATAAGTTTCTCACTATGTGTGTAGTTCCTTGTCACGATTCTAATAGGTCTTGAACCTATGAAATCACATACAATCCTTAGGGATTACTATAGTGTCAAGAACGAGTGCTAACACCATTGTGATTATTTTTATAATGCCTACTTTATCATCCTTTGAATCTTAATCCCGAATCTCGACCCTAACCATACCTTGAACCTAAACCCTTATACATTCGTCTACACTTGGATAATCGGAAGAAATTGCAATATTGTGAGTACACTCGACCCATTTACTTTTAAAACCACTTTTGGGTTGTAACATGTTACCTTACAAAAATTACACTTATACACACACTTAACATGCTTTATGAACTCAATCCGTTATACATGCTACTTGTTATGCTTGATAATACATGCTTTATACTATGTTATACCCTCGCTTAACAAATATAGCGCTATAGGAGTAGCACACCACCCGACGGGGGTTTGTTAGGTCATTATACTATACGGTCTCGTCACTTTTGTGGCGAGGGATTCTAAATACTAGTGGACACTTTGGGTTAAAACGTAATGTTATGCATGCTAGTTACCTCGTATACAAATTGCCATGTGGATTCGAGTAAAATGCTTTTTATACTTATGCTATACTTATTCAAACCTTGTGTACTCGCCTTTGCTTTTGCATTGAACTTTATTTTAACATGTTATAGGTTGAGGATGACGAATGCTATGAAAGGAAGTAGCGTTGATGCCTAGATACACATATAGACGTTTAGGTTAAATACGTTGTATAAATTTCATATTTGTGGTTGTATTGTTTTTCTTGTATTTAACATGTTGTATTTCAAATTTCATGTATTGTAACATTTATTTATGAAATAAATCAATTTATCTTTAATTCTATTGTCACAATTAGCGTTATGGGTGATGAGCAATCTTTCTTCGTCTCACTCCGATGTTTCCGCCATCGGTTAGGGTGTGACATTCTCCTTCATGTCGCTTTCGAGTTCCCAGGTGAACTCGGCGCCTCGTTTGCCTTCCCAGCAAACCTTATGTCACACCCCAACCGATGGCAGAAACATCGGGGTGCGAGCACTAAGCGTTCAGATTGCTCATGAGATTCCATAACACTTTTCATTTCAGTATAGATTAAATAAATTTCATGCATAAGTTTTTCTAAAATAGCATCACCAACGAAAAGATTCAAATATAACCATTAACCATTGTTCAAAGACTAAATTTAAACTAGGTGGGTTTCTAAGCATCATCCCTAGCTTTATTTCCATGATTCAACATCCTATCAGCCTGCAACATGTATTAAAATAGAGTCAGTACAAAAATGTACCGGCGAGTATACAAGTTTGAATAATAGCATAGTAGATTAAAACAACTCATATCCAGCCCAAGTATCCCGATGCTTTGTTGTTTTCCCAAGTCTCAAGGAAAACTAGAATCCACCTAACAATACCCCCGAGAATAATGGGGAGGTGCATCTCCTATAGCGCTACTATTGTTAAGGTGGAACTACACACCCTGGATTAAACGTTCACATAGCACAAATAGAATACAAGAATCACAAGTTTCACATACACGTAGGATAGAGTTTAGTTTGCAAAAGTCTCAAGTATTGTAGTTTAGTAGAATACATGTTACATCCCAAAGTTTAAAGCAAAAAGGGATCGAGTATACTCACAGTGATTGCTTAACAGATTCAACTGTTATTGGATCAAAGGGAGCTCTATAGGTTTAGCATGATTAGATTGCAACGAATAAGTGTCGGACAAAACAACGAGATTGCACAAGTGTCGGATTAGTCACTGGATCGGATGGTTGTCCGATCGGATGGCTATCCGATCGGGTTGCCACTCGATTTAAAGTTGACAAAAATGTGAAGGGAACTGATGGTTGTCCGATCGGATGGCTATCCGATCAGGTCGCCACTCGATCCAAGTTCGAGATTCAAAGTTGCCTCGATCGGATGGCTGTTCGATCAGATGGCTATCCGATCGAGCTGCCATTCGACGATTATGACTTCAAGTTTCAAGAATGTTTAGGGTTATGGGCAAGTGTCACTCGATCAGGTGGCTGTTCGATCGGA
Source organism: Helianthus tuberosus (assembly GCA_030545235.1). Taxonomy (NCBI): domain Eukaryota; kingdom Viridiplantae; phylum Streptophyta; class Magnoliopsida; order Asterales; family Asteraceae; genus Helianthus; species Helianthus tuberosus. The sequence continues at coordinate 42,260,044 of CM060450.1, forward strand.
TGGCTATCCGATCGGATTGCCACTCGATCGGGTCATCTTGTCCCGTTCTGAATTTTGTAAAACTCCAAGTTTCTATTCAAGCAATAATGACGTGGTACGTGTTAAGACAACGGTAAATCCATCAGTGTTCAGCCAATCCGATCGGGTGGGAATCACCCCAGTCTGTTTAGTCGTCAGTTCGTGATGATATTTATGCCAGAATCCGTTCTCTGGTCATCTTCCCCGGTAACAATCCCTTTCCAAGCCGACACTAGACTAGTAATCAAGTCTAAGGTCCGTTTAGGTCCGGATCTTACCGTTTTATGTAAAAGTTCAAGAAAAGATGAAGATAAACATAGGTTTTTAGCTTGAAAAGTTTAGATCTAGCTTAGATTAGTGTAAAACGCATGAAGTTCCTTAGATCTGAGCTAGATCTTGGCTAGAATGACGTCACACAACAGTTTGGTATAAACCGCCATGATGACATCACCTTCAAGAGCTCAAATCCGAGATATTTCATGGTGAAAAGTGAGATTTCAAAGGTGAATCTTGTGGAGAATGATGTGTAGATCAAAGATGTACAAGAATCTAGTGTAAAACGTACCGAAATCGCCAAGAAATTGAGGAAAAGAGGGGTGCGTGCATCTGGTTCGAGTGAGGCTGTCACATCAGTGAAAATGGTGATGTGACATGCCTTTTTATGGTGTAAGAGTGTGTGAAGAGAGGCGGTGTGCACGGATCGGATGGTCATCCGATCGGATTGCCACTCGGCCAATCCATCATTTCCGTGTTTCCGTCTTTGATTCTTTTCGCGCGTTAGATGTTGTGTTGCGTATTTATTGGGTAATAGTATAACTAGATTATAGCAATAGCACAAAAGTTTTCAAAGTTTCATAGTTTCCACCAATGACAAGACTCCAGTCCCTCGTTCAACCAAGTCTCAAGTTTCACGAGCCTCAAGAGTCAAGCACCAAAGTATCAAGAATTAGGCATTCCAAGCACATAGAATTAGGCATTCCAAACATATAGAATTAGGCATTCCAAGTATTTAGATTTAGACCTTCCAAGTATTTAGATTTAGACATCCCAAGTATTTAGGTTTAGACATTCCAAGTATCTAGAATTAGGCATTTCAGTATCTAGTATATAGCATAGAATTCACCAAGTACCAAAAGTATTAATGGTTACATAGTTTAGGGACTAACATTGACCATAGGCAAAGTCCAGGGACTAAACTTGCCAAAAGTCTAAAGTTTAGGGACGCAGGGCGTTACACCTTCACAATGGGAATGCGTGAGCGTCTGAGCACATTGGTTTCTCATCCCACGATCTCGACAGGCTTTTCCACGAAGTGTAATGTTTCGTCCACTTGTAAATCCTCAAGAGGGACATGTAATTCCTGGTCGGCCAAGCACTTTCTGAGGTTCGAAACGTGGAAAGTCGGGTGGACGTTACTCAGTTCCTCTGGTAGTTCGAGTCTGTAGGCCACTTTTCCAATCCTTTCCAGAATTTTAAAGGGTCCAACATATCGAGGCGTGAGCTTTCCTTTCTTGCCGAATCTAATCACTCCCTTCCAAGGTGCAACCTTTAGGAGTACCGATCGCCAACGTCAAATTCAAGGGGCTTGCGGCGTCTATCAGCGTAACTTTTCTGTCGGCTCCGTGCTTTCAATAGGTTGTCTTGAATTTGGAGGATTTTGTCAGTTGTTTCTTGCAACAGCTCGGGACCGGTAATTTACGCGTCTCCGATCTCGTGCGATACAATAGGCGATCGGCATTTCCTTCCGTATAAAGCCTCAAATGGTGCCATTTGTGTGCTAGAATGATAACTGTTATTGTACGAGAATTCGACCAAAGGTAAGTGCGCATCCCAATTACCACCGAAATCTATAACACACGAGCGAAGCATGTCTTCAAGGGTGCGAATCGTTCTATCAGTCTGACCGTCGGTTTGGGGATGGAAAGCGGTACTTAGATTAAGAGTAGTACCGAGAGCAGATTGAAACGTTTCCCAAAGACGCGAGGTAAACCGGCCATCGCGGTCAGAGATGATGTCACGAGGCGTCCCGTGTCGACAAATGATTTCGTCAGTGTAGATTCGGGCCAATTTTTCTACCTTAAAGTCTTCTCGTATCAGCAGGAAGTGAGCTGTCTTGGTCAAACGGTCAACTACAACCCAAATGCTATCATGACCAGATTGGGTACGCGGAAGTTTCGTTATGAAGTCCATAGCTATACTCTCCCATTTCCACATCGGGATCTCGGGTTGAACGAGTAAGCCAGAGGGTCTTTGATGCTCAGCCTTGACCTTGGAGCAGGTTAGGCACTTCGAAACATAGATAGAGATATCCTTCTTCATACCTGGCCACCAGTACTTATAGCGCATGTCCTGGTACATCTTGTCAGCACCGGGATGAATAGAATATTGAGATTTGTGGGCTTCGTCCATCAGAAGTTGACGTAAGTTGGTACGCTTGGGAATCCAAATTCGGTCCAAATAATGAAAGATACCATTCGATTTATTCTCGAGTTGGGCGCCATCGTTTAGAATCATTTCCTTCTTCAAAGTTCGTTCGGTAAAACAAGCATGCTGAGCAACACGGATGAGAGTTTTGAGATGATGCTGGGCTTGAACATTACGAATACAATGCAAATATCTTCGTCGACTAAGGGCATCGGCAATGATGTTTGCTTTGCCTGGATGGCAACGATACTTTTCTGGTGAATCTGTAGATGCGTTATTTGGTCGGTTTGCTGAACTGCTCTCGAAATGAAGATGGCAGAGATTGTGGTGTCTACTCGTGTTAGCAACATGAAGCCTCTGGATGCTCTAAAAAGTATTCCAGATCAGGAAAAGTGTAGCTGGTTTAGACATGTTAATCAAATAGTGTTGACAACCAACTGTTATTGTTATAGAATGAAGCAGGATGAGCTGATCTCACTCATCAAATCATATGATACGGCTCAATGCACGCATGCTCCTGTTGTTCCCGTTGCTCCATTGTTTGCTACAGTTTGCTCGTCCACTCCTGATGATTCATCTCCGGGTTCAGAATCAGGTTACTATACAGGTACTCAGATTCATGACTTCACACCTACTCCTATAGAGGTATGTGTAGATGATATTTGTTGTAGTAGTGCTGTAGAGAAAAAGTGATAGGCTATAAAGCACAAGCTAACTTCTTAATTGTGCAACTGCAATTATCCAAATTTGATTTATATCAGATTAAAAAGAAAATCAATGGATAGAAGGATATGGTGGAGGCACAAAAGCATGATATCCGCCAGTTGCATAACGACTTGAGTCAAGAAAAGTTTAGGCATCTCCACTTTGAAGAACTTTCTTAAAAACTAACTACTGAAGTTGATTTTATAAAATCAACTTTTGAAAATACAGAGTTTAATTTTAAGAAATTTGATGTTTCAACTGAAAAGGTTGAGAACATGATAAATAAGCAGTTACAGTTCGGTAAAAAAGAAGTTAGGAATAAGGGCTTGGGATTCGTAAGCATTCCTCCACCATACAATCACAACTATACATTCATTCTTATAACTGAAGAGGAGATCGCCAACATGCCTGACATGGCTTATGGTGGGGTTAAGGGTATGAAAGTTGAGACAGTCAAGACCTCAAAAGTTAAAATCATAAAACCTAAAAAGAATGAAACAAAGATAACCGAACCAACATCTGCATCTGTCTTTGTTAAATCAAAGAATGTCTCTAAAAAAATAGAGACATTGAGTTTTGATTAAAAAATGCAGAGGTTGATAAACACCTTCAGGTTTTAAATCCGAATGAATTGACTGAGCCAGCTGCACCATCTAACTCCAAATGTGAATCACCTGAAGTAACTGATTCTAAGAAATTGGAATAAGTTGATTCCCGTGAATCCAACTGTGAGTCTTCTGGAGCAGCTAACTCAACAGCATATGATTCATCAGAGTCACTACAAAATGAATGTAACTCAAGTGGTTCAGCTGAATCAAGCTGTGAAACAGTGACTGGGCCCACAACGTCTGAAATTGAAACAACAAGGCCAGTCCCTGAGTTTAAGTGTGTGAACGATACTGATGCTTCTACTTCATGTTCAGATGAGGTAAAAGTAGAGGATTGGGTTGAGGGGAATATTGTAAGGCCATATAATTTAGTAGGTTTACGTTTATCTTTATCAAACACAATTATAAGTTATTTGGAATTTTAGTTGTCTAGTGGGCTTAGGTTAGGCCATGTGGGCCAAGTTCTTTGTGGACCATATATAATGTTTTGTTTGGGTCATTATTAGGGTTAGCACATTAGAAGCGAATTACAGAGGCGGTTGTTCTTGTTTAACGAATTAGGTTGTTGATTAGTTGTGATTGTAACTGTGTGTGTACCACACGATTCTCGGTAATTGTGTGCACCTTTTGATAATCTAATCGACATACTTCTTCATTCTTCTACACTTTTCTTAGTTTTCCGCACTTTAATTAGTGTATTGTGATATTCGATTGGAGTTCTTGGACTTACAGGAAATCAAAAGTAATACATAAATGACTTGTCTTCACCAAGTGATGTAAGAGATTAGCCAAGCATGGCCTTTGTTTGACAAAAACTCTTACGATCAATCTTGGATCCCGAGACTACTACACACACTCTATGATGGAATTGAACCAATCACCCCTATTTATAGTTGAAAACAAACAGTTTACACGGCCCCATGCCTGGTAGGCACGACCCCGTGCCCTTCTCATTATCTGTCTTCATTAAATGAGCTTGTCCGTCCAGATGCTCACACGACCCCGTGTGTCAACGACACAACCCCGTGGCTATTGTACTTGTTGTATGATCCAATATTTGCGTATCTGGGAGTTGACCACGGCCCGTGTCTATGAGACACGGCCCCGTATCTCTTGTCTGCTTATGTTTGTCTTCTTCCTAGAATCTTGGGTGGGGCATGACCCCATGCCCGGCAGGTATGACCCGTGCTTGTCATCTGATTTGTTGTTTTTGGCCTTTGGGATGAAGCTCGGAGGGTTTGTATATTGTATCAACTTCCCTTATTTTGTATTTGTGCTGGTTTTTGCTATTAATTTGTTCCTTTAGTACATTTAAGCTCTTTTAATCCCGAAAATCAAAAGTATACAAAGAAACACACTTTTTCCACCATTAGTACTAAAAAGGGTTGGTTTTATACCTTACTTGATATAACTTATATGTTGCATTTGGCGCATATCACATGTCTTTATAGCTGATTACTAATCAGGCACTAGCTACCCATTAGCTATCTAGTTTGCGGATATCAATATATCTGTTTTATGGTTTTGTGATTGAAAATTCTTTGCTAAGATACTTGTTACTCGAAGCTCAATCTCACACTAACATAATAAGCTCAATCTCACACAAAAAAGATAACATAAGCTTCAAAAAACAAACATAAAAATACAATAATAATATAACGCAAATACTAACGACTTTAACGTGTGTGTAATGTGTATTAGTTAGGTTCAGAAATCTTAGTTTCACCGATTGTTTATATAAAAGCCATCACAGTTTACTAAGAAAAGATCTTTGACATCATAACTTGTTTACAATAAAAAACGACAATAGTACAATTACCAACCTTAAACCCATAAATTAATATATATATACTATCAATTAGCAACATCTGAAATACATGTAAATATATTAAGGCTCAGATAGGACACAGCTGCAATAAAATTGCCATGCCATATGACGTGTACCATCATAGGCAAGAAACCTAATCAATACGCCTGTTTTGATGAATTCAAAGCCACCTTTATCAAATCCTTCATCCCCAACAAGATCACCAAAAGACAAACACACCACAATATGCCCAACATAAAACCAAAACAAACCATGTGCCAACATTTAGCCAATGAGACAATCCACAACTTCAAAATGAAGCCACTCACCAAATCAATCCAAACTTAAATACCAAACAAACTTACAACCAAGTCAACATAAGATACAAGCCATTGTTTCATAAACAAACAACAAAGCTCATTGTACAAACACCATTGCACAAACATGTTACTAATTGATAGTGCTACAACCCACAATTTCATAAACAAACAAATGCCACAACATATTGCTAATTGATAGGATACAAAAGTACACAGATAGTCCGAAGATGGACACTGTCACACCCCAACCGATGGCGGAAATATCGAAGTAAGACGAACGAGATTGTTCAAAACATCATAATGTACTAAAGTGCTAATAATTTAAACAAACCAACTTCATTTGTGACAACCCGAGATTTCAAGGTCTTTCCTCTACGCATCACTTGTGTCACAATCTTGTTTTTACAATTTGTTTTACGTAATGTCATGTGTAGTTTATTAAAATGATTAAAGTATTCTGATGCTTGAATGTTTAATGTGTGATGTTCAATGTTAATGTGTATGTGTAATGAGAACCTAGGATGACGAAGAATGATTCTTCGTCACCATCAATCTCAACAAAGATGGTTCTTCATCGTGAACCTTCCTTGACGAAGATCAACTTTCGTCATCAACACTTTGGACGAAGTATGGTTCTTCGTCGAAGTGGTTGTTTGCCAAAAAGGGCCTTCGGCCCAGGTTATTCGAGGCCCAAAACTTTATGTGTATAACTTTCTGAAAATCAAACGTAACCGCAAAAATCTCAAACCCTAAAAGTTCTCTCACTATCTTTCAATCGTCGGCAGTCTTGTTTCCTTCGAGCTCTCTATTGTTCGAGCATATCTCTCTCTTGTCCTTGAGCCTCCTCGCGTTATCCTTCATACCGGTTAGTGTTTGTATTGTTTATTTGGTTGATGTTCGATACATGATGCATGAGATTGACTATGATTTAAAGATTTGCTAGAAATCATGTACTAATATTGGATTGACTGTGTAAATACTGATTCGGTGAATAGGAATGCATGATGAACAAATTTCCGATGATTGTCTTATGTTAACAAATGGTTAGATTTGGTCGGGTACTATATTAGCATAGATCGATGAACTGGGGTCACATGTGGTGATTATGTTAATGATTCTATTCATCTTGATGTTCACTGCCTTTGGCTAGATTGATGATCACATGATTAGTGTATGATTAGGGTTATGTGAATCGATGATCATGTTGTGGTTATACTATTTTTGCAGAATGACAACAATTATGGTTTGCATGAATATGAATAATTGTCAAGGAAGTATGCCATTTGATCTGATTTGGAATGTGTCTATGTGTTTACTGAAATCATGGGAAGTTGTTACTGTATCTTGAAACTGTAGTATAACGATGAAGATCCTTGTTTCCCACGAAGTACCCATGTCGACGAAGTTTGATCCTCCGTTGACAAGCTGGTGATGAACAATCGGGGTACTTCGTCGTAATCATGTTCGGCGAAGTATGATTCTTTGCCATAAGGGGATCTTCGTCATCTTAATTCTTCGTCATACTCAACTCCGACGAAGGATAGACCTTCGCCGGAGGGTCCTTCGCCAAGGAAGCATCCCACGAAGAATGGATTCTTCGTGGGGGATGCTGCATATGTGAAAACTCTCATGTTATGTGTTGTTATGTGTCATGCACATAGAATGTGAACTGGTATGCGAACTGAGTACTTATAGCATGTTATATAGTGGTCCTTGTGATGAATACAGCCTGTGTGAAATACGTGACTTAATTTATTACGAAACCGATTTCATTGGTAACCACGGTAGGGTTGGTTGACTAACTGGAATGGGTAACTTAATATACCGAGGAAATCTAAGGTGAGTTCACTGCTCTTTTTCAAGCATGCGTCTCGGGGAGGGACATCTGGTAAATATTCCGGGGAGGAATATTGGGTAAATGGGTTTAACTGGAATGTTAAACTTGGGATGTTGGTTAATACACTCATATCTATCATTTAAGTCCCATCATATACCGAATTAGTTGTCGGGGTGGCAACGGGGTTATTAGTTGATAACACTATTTAGGTTTGGTACCCTCACACCGTACCGGGGAGGACGAGGGTGGATTAATTACCTTAACCACTCGACGAATGTTTGATAGAGCATTGGGGAAGGGCAAATAATATGGAGCCATCTGCGGTAATCTAGTTATTAACAACATCGTATTTCTGAAAAGCTTTAAACTTATACTTGGTAACTAAACATGATAAAAAACTTTGAACTCACCAGCGTCGTCTGACACACTTGTTTGCATGCTTGCAGATCGTTAGATTCATGGTTATGGAACTTGCTATCTGGGAGTGCTGGAGTGGTCATGGGTCGAGTCTCTTGGATACATGTTCATTGGTTTCGTACACATGTTTTGAAAACACTTGATTGACGATTTACATTATGCTTCCGCTGAACGTATTGGTTTTAAGTTGTGATTTGACTTTACTTTATGAAATAAATGGAAACTTTTATTTAATATCTTGTTATAGTTCAATGTGATTAGTGGCTGGATCCTGGTACGTTGCACGTCCCGCGGTATTTCCGCATGTGGTATTTTGGGGGTGTGACAGTTTGGTATCAGAGCCACTGGTTATAGTGAACTAGGTTTTAAAACGCTTTTATAAAACCAGACTATAACAGAACAACTTCGAAATCGACCATGACACTCAGCTCCAGATTGCAAGGTTCGTCTGTCGTTTACTTATTGCATAGCATATCTTGTGTATACTTATGTATGATGTTGCATGTGTTTGCATACTTAGCACTACAGCCTGAATTCCTGTGTTACTTACCTATGATATGTGGTTGATAGAGTCACAATGCGACCTTCCTCTAGACTTTCATGATTTATGTTTTGTGATGTCTTTTGTCTTGCTACTCGAATTTGAGGAAACTTTTAGCACGAGTTGGGAGGAGCTGAGATAAACATGCAAATTGCCTTGTTATTATGGGTGCACACATAATAATAATGTGGGGTGCATGTGAGTCCCAGTGAGGCTTAACAAGTGTGAAGGGGGATTCCGCTCTATTGTCTAATGTAAACCTAGTAGTCTGTAGAAGTCATTGTGATGTTTGACTCCTACTCAATTCCGACCGTTAACCTTCTTCCCTTCTCTTATATAGAATCATGAGTGGACGTGGTGGACGTAATGGTGGACATGGTGGTGGCCTCGGCGGTGGACGTGGCAACATTAATATGACCCAGGCTGAATTAACCGACCTGATCAACACTCGTGTGGCTGAAGCCCTAGCGGCTTATCAGGCTGGTACGATATGTGCCAAATACTCTTCATTCTTGTGTCCTGTGCTCAACTCTTACCCGTGTGTTGTATTTCTTTCGTCCTTACGTCAACAAGTGAATAAGAATCAAAACAATCTGCCTGTTTGCACGTTTAAGACGTTCATGGATTGTAAGCCACAGACATTCAGTGGGACTGAAGGAGCTGTGGGGCTACTTCGCTGGTTTGAGAAAGCCGAGTCAGTATTCGCTATGTGTAACTGTCCCGTGGGGGACCGGGTGAAGTATGCTACAGGCACATTGGAGGATGGTGCCTTAACTTGGTGGAACGCCCAAGTGCAGATGTTGGGCATTGAAATGGCTAATGCAACTACTTGGGATGATTTCAAGGAGTTGATGCGGGAGGAGTACTGTCCTCGTGACGAGATTCAGAAACTCGAGAACAAATACTACAATCTGAAGATGGAGGGGTCCGAGATCGAGGCTTACACGAAACCATCTCATGAGCTAGCAAACATGTGCCCTAACTTATCACGACCACCACCTCAAAGAATCGAATTGTACATCAAAGGCTTAGTACCGCAAGTTTAGAGTTTGGTCACTGCTGCAAATCTTAACAACCTGCCTCAGATCATTCGTTTAGCACACAAGATTACAGACCAAGAGGTCGAGCATGGTTCACTACCGCCTCGTGTTACTGCTGCTCCTACTGCTATTACTACCCCTGCTAGTGATAACAAACGCAAGTGGAATGAAACGGACAAGATGACCAATTCGAATCAGTCGTAGAAAAGGTCAGACAACAACAATACTCGTAGCTTTAGTCAGTCCTCCTCTGTTAACCAAGGTCAGACCAGCAATCCAAACCAAGGCTCCTATGCGGGTAGGCAGCCAAAGTGCAACAAGTGTGGTTATCATCATTGCGGACCGTGCCATAGGTGTGATAAGGTGCGCCATATGGCAAAGGACTGTAGAGCTCTGTTCCCAAAGCAACAGCAGCAGCAGAATCAACAACAACAACAGTGGCATCAGCAACAGCAAAGGCAGCAGCCCCATCAGAACCAAGGCTATAGGAAGGGGTGCTTCCAGTGTGGGGACGAAGGTCACATTAAACGGGATTGTCGTCAGCTGAATCAAAATGCTAATGATAACAACAACCGTCAGAATGACAATAACAATGCTGGGAACAACAATAACGGCAACAATGGGGGAAATGGTGCTCGTGGAAGGGTATTTACGATTGGTGCTGGTGATGCTAGGAACGACGGCAATGTCATGACTGGTACGTTTTCTGTGAACAACCTCTTTGCTTCTGTGTTATTTGATTCTGGTGCGGATTGGAGTTATGTCCTTAGAGTTCAGTCAATGATTAGGGTTAACTCCAACACCCCTAGAAGCTAAGCATGTAGTAGAATTAGCTGATGGCAAAACAATAGAAGCTTCACATGTTCTTTTTGGGTGTAAACTAGATCTTGTGGGTCAAGTGTTTGACATTGACCTCCTTCCTGTTACTCTTGGTAGTTTAGACATAGTGGTTGGTATAGACTGGTTGTCCAAGCACCGTGCTGACATACTTTGTAAAGAGAAAATCGTACGTATCCCTCTCCCCAGTGGAGAATCCCTATTAGTTCAAGGTCATCAAAGTGGTGAAATGGTTGGCATTATTTCGGCTATGAAAGCTCAGAAGTGTTTACGTAAGGGCTATCCTTCCATTTTAGCACTTGTTACTAACACTCAGTTTGAAGAAAGGAAAATCGTAGACCTGCCAGTTGTTCGTGAGTTTTCCGATGTCTTTCCTGAAGAACTTCCTGGTTTACCTCCTCACCGTCAAGTGGAATTTCAGATTGACCTTACACCCAGGGGCGGCCCCGATTGCTCGTGCTCCTTATCGTCTTGCACATGGAGAGTTACAAGAGTTGTCAAATCAACTTCAAGAACTATTGGATAGGGGCTTTATCCGACCCAGTTCTTCGCCTTGGGGAGCCCCAGTCCTACTCGTAAAGAAGAAAGACGGGTCCTTTCGCATGTGTATAGATTATCGAGAACTGAACAAGATGACTGTCAAGAACCGCTATCCTTTACCACGTATCGACGACCTGTTTGACCAGTTGCAAGGGTCAAGTTTTTACTCGAAAATCAATTTAAGATCGGGCTATCATCAGATGAGAGTTCGAGAGGAGGATGTCCCTAAAACAGCTTTTCGAACGCGGTATGGCCATTATGAGTTTCTGGTTATGCCATTCGGGTTAACTAATGCACGAACGGTTTTCATGGACCTCATGAACCGCGTGTGCAAACCGTATCTCAACAATTTTGTTATCATGTTTATCGATGACATTCTGATCTATTCATAGAGCAAAGAGGATCACGAGCGACACTTGCGTCTTATCTTGGAGCTTCTGAGGAAGGAGCAACTTTACACGAAATTCTCTAAGTGTGACTTCTGGATTCGAGAGGTACACTTCCTTGGCCACATTGTTAATGAAATGGGGATACACGTAGATCCTTCTAAGATTGATGCTATCAGAAATTGGGTGGCACCGAAGAATCCTTCAGAGGTGCGACAATTTCTTGTTCTCGCTGGATACTATCGCAGATTTATTAAAGACTTCTCGAAGATTGCTCAACCTCTCACCGCACTAACACAGAAAGGCGTAGTATATTCTTGGGGAAAGAAACAGGAGGATGCTTTCCAACTCTTGAAACAAAAACTCTGCAGTGCACCGATCTTGTCTTTACCCGAAGGTACCGAAGATTTTGTGGTGTACTGTGACGCCTCTATTCAAGGTCTCGGTTGCGTGCTGATGCAACGTGAGAAAATGATAGCTTACGCCTCTCAGCAGTTGAAGGTCCATGAAAAGAATTACACGACTCATGACTTAGAATTGGGGGACGTGGTGTTTGCGCTCAAAATCTGGAGGCATTACTTGTACGGTACTAAATACACTATTTATACCGACCACAAGAGCCTTCAGCATATCTTTTACCAGAAGGAATTAAATATGCGACAGCGTCGCTGGGTAGAACTCTTAAATGACTATGACTGTGCAATCAAGTACCATCCAGGCAAGGCTAACATTGTAGCTGATGCCCTTAGTCGAAAAGAAACGAAACCCAAACGTGTCCGCGCCTTGCAACTCACCATCCATTCTAATTTACCTGACCAGATCCGTTATGCTCAAGCTGAAGCACTGAAAGAAGAAAACCTAAAAACAGAGTACTTACGGGGCATGAAACGACTTATAGAAAGATCTGACGGTATTCGTTATTTTATGGAACGGGTATGGGTCCCTTTCTATGGCAACCTTAGAGAGATTGCGATGGACAAAGCACATAAATCCCGCTACTGTGTTCACCCAGGTTCTGATAAGATGTATCAGGATCTAAAAGTCATGTATTGGTGGCCGAAGATGAAAGCTCACATAGCGACGTATGTGAGTAAGTGTTTGACTTGCGCTAAGTCAAAGTGGAATACCAGAAACCGTCTGGATTGCTTCAGCAACCAGAGATACCCATGTGTAAATGGGAGCAAATTGCCATGTATTTTGTCACTGGTCTGCCAAGAACTCAAAACGGAAACGATACCATTTGGGTGATCGTTGACCGCCTCACGAAGTCAGCGCACTTTCTAGCAATCAAAGAACTGATAAGTTCTCACAACTTGCAGCTGTTTATCTTAAAGAAGTAGTTTCTAGGCACGGGGTGCCAACCTCTATTATTTCTGATGGTGACCCGCGTTTCATTTCAGATTTGTGGCAGTCGATGCTCAAATCGTTCGGCTCACGTCTCGACATGAGCATTGCTTATCACCCACAGACGGATGGTCAAAGTGAGCGTACCATCCAAACACTTGAAGACATGCTGCGAGAGTGCGTGATTGACTTTGGCAAGGGCTGGGAGAAACACTTGCCTTTGATAGAGTTTTCTTATAACAATAGCTACCATACCAGCATCCAGGAAGCTCCGTTCGAAGTGTTGTACGGACGGAAATGTCGTTCTCCTCTCTGTTGGGCTGAGGTGGGTGAAAGCCAGATCACAGGTCTGGAGCTTGTACTTGAAACTTCAGAGAAGATTGTTCAGATCAGGAATCGTATGGCGGTAGCGCGTGACCGTCAGAAAAGCAACGCTGACAAGCGTAGGAAACCCATGGAATTCGCTGTAGGCGATCGTGTTATGTTGAAAGTCTCACCCTGGAAGGGTGTGGTGCGCTTTGGGAAGCGCGGCAAGCTTAATCCACGTTATGTTGGGCCATTCAAAATTTTGGAGCGAATTGGTAAAGTGGCCTACAAGCTTGAGCTACCTGCTGAGTTGGGTAACGTTCATGATGTCTTCCAGGTGTCGCAACTAAAGAAGTGTGTGTCCGATGAAACACTTGTGGTACCATTTCAAGAGCTGAAAATCGACGACAAATCGCAGTTTGTCGAAGAACCTATCGAAATCATGGATCGGGAAGTTAAGGTTCGTAAGCATAGTCGAATCCCAATCGTAAGAGTTCGTTGGAAATCAAGACGTGGACCGGAGTTCACGTGGGAACGCGAAGATCAGATGAAGCTCAAGCATCCTCAACTATTTCCAACTGGCCAACCTAATCCTGATGCAAAGGGTGAATTTCGGGACAAAATTCCCTTTCAAGTTGGGGATGATGTGGCACCTGGGGAAAATCCATAGTCATCCTGACCTAGCACCGTGCTGCTTTGGATTACTTATCAAATTTCGGGACAAAATTTCTTTCAAGTTGGGGATGATGTGACAACCCCAGATTTTAAGGTCTTTCCTTGGCGCATCACTTGTGTCACAATCTTGTTTTTACAATTTGTTTTGCGTAATGTCATGTGTAGTTTATTAGAATGATTAAAGTATTCTGATGCTTGAATGTTTAATGTGTGATGTTTAATGTTAATGTGTATGTGTAATGAGAACCCAGGATGACGAAGAATGATTCTTCGTCACCATCAATCTCAACGAAGATGGTTCTTCATCGCGAACCTTCCTTGACGAAGATCAACCTTCGTCATCAACACTTTGGACGAAGTATGGTTCTTCGTCGAAGTGGTATTCGCCAAAAAGGGCCTTCAGCCCAGGTTATTCGAGGCCCAGAACTTTATGTGTATAACTTTCTGAAAATCAAACGTAACCGCAAAAATCTCAAACCCTAAAAGTTCTCTCACTATCTTTCGAGCGTCGGTAGTCTTGTTTCCTTCGAGCTCTCTATTGTTCGAGCATATCTCTCTCTTGTCCTTGAGCCTCCTCATGTTATCCTTCATACCGGTTAGTGTTTGTATTGTTTATTTGGTTGATGTTCGATACATGATGCATAAGATTGACTATGATTTAGAGATTTGCTAGAAATCATGTACTAATATTGGATTGACTGTGTAAATACTGATTCGGTGAATAGGAATGCATGATGAATAGATTTCCAATGATTTTCTTATGTTAACAAATGGTTAGATTTGGTCGGGTACTATATTAGCATAGATCGATGAACTGGGGTCACATGTGGTGATTATGTTAATGATTCTATTCATCTTGATGTTCATTTCCTTTGGCTAGATTGATGATCACATGATTAGTGTATGATTAGGGTTATGTGAATCGATGATCATGTTGTGGTTATACTAGTTTTGCAGAATGACGACAATTAGGGTTTGCATGAATATGAATAATTGTCAAGGAAGTATGCCATTTGATCTGATTTGGAATGTGTCTGTGTGTTTACTGAAATCATGGGAAGTTGTTTCTGTTGTTATGGGTGAAATTCTGAGCCCATATCCTGGGTAATATCGTAAGTTATATCTTGGTTGTATGATATATGTTCATGCCGGGGATGCTCGTTCAGGATATTGGTAACATCCTGAACGGTATCCTAAGGATCATTAACGGATTATGTGCAGGAATATGAGTCCAAGCTCGTAACGTTCACGAGGACCCTTTCCCCGGAAGACTCGGTGTAAGTCGTTCAAAGGAAGACGTTGAAGCCGCTTTACTCGGTCCATAACGTTAACTATGGAATATTCGGAGGAATCCCCCGTTTATAGGAATTTTTGTTTGTATTTCTTAGCTATAAATAGTTGGATAAATCAGATCGAATAGGACACAACAACACTCACTGCTCTCTAACACTTTACTCTCTCACAACTCTCACTTTCACTAAAAGCATTGTAACACTTAGCGATCTGATCAATATCCTGCACTCTATCCTGATGTTTGAAGTAATAAGAAGAACAAGGCAGCTGCGATTGTCAGCTCCCGAGGTTTTGTGCCGGTGATCTAGATTGATCAAGGGCTTTCCTCGTATATCTCGTGTCACCCCCTTCACTTTTTGCTCATAGTTTGATCGTAGATACAGCTCAATATCCTGAGCCGTATCCTGAAAACTGTTTTTGTAAACAACTTAATCAGCATATTTTCAACACACTTTCTTAGCACACTACCTTACTTAACTAATTTGATCACTTAATTGCTTCGGTAATTTTTGACCAAAACAATTTGGCGCCCACCGTGGGGCGAGTGGTGCTATTTCTAGTAAAACCTTTTGCAAAATCATTACTTGGTTTTCTATTTTCAAAACTTTTTGCCACACTATTTACAATGGCCTCGAGATCAAACATGAGCTCTTCCACCGTGTCTGCTACAACCTCTGCTACTACTGGTTCGGTGCTTCCACCACCTCCTCCAAGGATGCAAGCTTCTTCACAACCTTAGGATATTATCCCTACTCGTAGCACTCAGGGATCTGGTCCTGTTTTGGCTTCTAATGATGAAATTCTAACCTTATTTGGTAGTGTATAGGAACAGATAAGGCAACAACAGGAAACCAACCAAATACTGATGAGAGAAATACAACTCTTGAAATCCAGCTCAAGCAGGCCCGCTGAGGATATTGTCACTCCTCTACAACCCAGGGTTTTGAACTTCAGTTCGGCCGTATATACTGAGGATAACAGGGGAAATATTGTGCCTAGCTATTCTCAGAATCATACTCCTGAAATACCCTCCTCAGTCAGGATGTCAACTGTGAGGAGCTCAGGATATGCTTCAGGATATGGCCAGAATCCTCAGACCGGTAACGTGTCAAATAATAATAATATTCTTGCTACTAATAATAGTAGATCTTTGCAGGATGCAGGTATGATGTCAGCATTTACTAGGGAGCTCCAGAAATTGAAGGACATGATATCCAGTGTACCTGGGGTGGTCCAGCCAATCCCGGAAGTGTCCCAAGACAGCCACATGATATCTCAGTTTGCATATCCTGTTTGTGATGTTGAAATCCCAAAAAGATTTCAAACCCCCAACATGAAGCTCTATGGCGGAACTACGGATCCTGAAGAGCATATTGCCCAGTATAGGGAAAGAATGGAGATTAACCCTATCCCTCCGGAGCTCAAGGAAGCATGCCTATGCAAGGGTTTTGGTTCTACCTTAACAGGATCGGCCTTAAAATGGCTCTTAAATGTTCCTCCTCATTCGATTACATCATTTGCTCACCTAGTGAATTTATTTAATAGTCACTTTTCTTGCAGTCGAAGTTTTGAAAAACTAACAAGCGATCTCTATAGGATAACTCAAGGACCTCAGGAATCCTTAAGAGATTATGTGAACAAGTTTAGCCGAGAATCCTTAGATATTCCACATCTTGATGTTGCAACAGCTATGCAGGGTTTTAAGATGGGGTTGCAAAAAGATTCTCAATTTTACCAAGTGTTTTGGTCAAAAAATCTGTTGAGGATATTGCAACCAAACTCTATGTTACGGGGTATGATGCTAACAATGTAGAACAATAACAAGGATCACTTCAATATAAATTGCTGAAATGACACAAGGATTTATACGGGGAAAAAGCCCTTGATCAAGAGTTGATCTCGGGCACAAAAAACCCCGGGTGATGGAAACTACCGATCACCAAGCTCAAATAAATGAATAAATGTTTACAACTTCGGATAGTAACGAGCTAGGTACAAGGATCACTATCGTGAAATGTGTGAATGTGAGTGAAAACGAATGTATGTTCGTCGGCAGCTTCAAGTGTGCGAGTATATGAGTGTGTGTAGCTGTCAAAATGACTAAGTGTTTTTCTACTAGCTCGTTACCCCTTTTAAAATAGAAATTTAACTACCAAACTAACTATCCGACTTTTGTGCCAAGCCCCCACGTTCTCCATAACGTCCATTTTTGGCCAAGCACGTGCAGAATAGTTTGGGAATATTCTCCAGGAATGTCGCCAAGACTTGGTCAGGCTGGTTATACCTGCGAGATAGTACAAAACATAAGTAAACAATTGTCAGTACGAGGATCCTTAAAGTGATCCATGATCCTGATCCTGAAGCTCTTCTGAGGATCACCACCTGTCACAGAAGTAAGGATCACTAATTAGGATAACGAATAAGGATCACTAATTGTTAGAAAATCCTCCCCTAACAATTGCCCCCAAAATATAAGGAGTAATTTGTAAAATTAGCGAGTTATGTTTTCTTGATCTTATCCGCAACTAACTAACGGATATATAGCCGTTAAAATAGAACTAGCCGTTGCGATCATGACGTCACAGAAGTGACAATCCTGCAAAATCATAATTATAAATAGAGATATAGATAGGATCAAATGCATTTAAATTTTCAGAGAGACTCCCTTTATAATCTGCATTCCGAAGACGATCAGGTATTCTCTCTCTCTATCTTCTTCCCTCTGTTGCTCTGTTTTCGTCTCTTTCCATCAAAGATGTTGCTCCGAAATTCCCCAGCCAAGGATCACCCAAAGAACAGTCCTCCGAAAAGCCAGGGGATCATTGAAGACTCCATTAAAGAACGCTGCTGCTTCAATGATGCTCAGATAGATAGGATCCGCCACTGCTTCCCGGCGAACACCGAATTTAGGCCTTTTGACCCCAATGCCCTGAGCGATCATATCTCCGATAAGTGGGTTGCTTTCCCCGTCACTCCTTTCACCATAGGCTATACATATCCTTTTCCAGCCTTCACCCAATCTTTCTTTTCCCTAACCGGCATCTCTTATATCCAAGCCATGCCGATGATTTGGAGGGTTTTGTACACCCTTGAAAGGATCATCGATTAGGAGGGAATTGATCTAGGAATGACAGAGCTGGGAGAGATGTATGATCTCACCACCTTTGGCTCTCATTGTTATTTGTTTAAACGTAAACCCGGTGAGGAACACCCGATCTTCAAAGCCACCAAGAATGATGCTAATTGGAAACGACGTTTCTTTTTTATCAAGAGAGATTCCATCGAGGATGGAAATGATCTACCTAAAAAATGGGCTACCCATGGTAGGATGGAGGATCCTAAGAAGGATCACCAGGAACTTTCTTTTGATGTAAGGATAACTTATATTTTTGCTTTCTTTTTATGCAGCTATCACCGTCTCACACCTCAAACTGTCCCCTGCTGCTAAGGAAAGGCTCCTTGCTTTCAAGAAACTTGATCCTGAGACAAGAACTTTCAAGACAACAACCCAAGATTCACAGGAGGTATCCTCAGGCTCTGTCACAATGTCAAGTAAGTATCCTTGTTTAAAATTTAAATAAATCCAAACATGAATTAAGAAAAGATACTTATCTTGTTTTGGTTGTGTAGGTGCTGGAAAATCAACCAAGTCCGCTTCCAAGTTTAATGTTGCTGATCTCACCACTGTCAGATCTTCCAAGAGAAAAGCTCCTACCAGTCCGACAACTTCGGTCCCCAAGGCACCCCTCAAAGGGAAGGCAATCAAGAAGAGAAAAGCCTCTGAAGCTAGGGATCTGCAGGGTCTGCCTCTGATCCGTCATCAATTCCTTGAGTACTTTAATGATGTGAGGATCACTGTCTTTGCTCGTATATCCTGTTGACATATCCTGCTGGTATATCCTGCTGATTACTTGATCCTGACCTTATCCTTTTTACAGAAATTCGCTGAGATTGAGGACTATGTGGGCCACGTTGAGGATCAGGATAGGAAGATTTCCGATCTCCAGCAGGTTGCGGTGTTAAAGGATCTCACAATTGCTGATCTTCAGAAGGAAGTCCGGGATACCAAACAGCAGATGGCCAAGGTGCTGGTTAATGTTGACTATGAGAAGAGTGAGATCACCGAAGATGCCAAAGTCTCTGCCGCCATTACAATGTACAAGACCAAGCTTCAAATGGCCTTGGAAGCTCAGGATCCTGCTTTTGACAAGAGCACCTGGGATATTGAAGGTTGGAAGGCAAGGCTGGCTGAACTGGACGATGAAGAGGCTGAAGAGGTTGAAGAGATCCTGACAATTGAAGCTGGAGGCAAAGGTGAAGGTGGTGAAACAAGTGGAGCTGGAGGTGACAATGCAGCGAAGGTTTAGGCTGCATGATTGGGCGATGAAGGACATTTCTAGACGTAGCCGGAGCCCAATTTTTTAAATCTGGTGGTAGTTTTTTTTTTTTTTTGTGGTTATGATGTTTAAAACAATGATGGTCTGTACTGAACAATAGGTTTTAGGATTAAGGATCATGTAGGATCCTTTGGACAATAGGCAGGATTGCAGTTGGTGGAGGGATCCTCTGTTTGGGGGATGAAGCCATTGTGATCCTGCCGCTTTTATATTCCTGCACTACTTTTGAACTTATTATCATGGACACCCTTTACCTACCCCAGCGGACGGGCCACGTTTTGCTGGTAGATGCTCGGGTAGGTAATTTTGACAACCTTTTAAGGGTTAGTCTTTTGTTAATAAATAAAATCTTAACCTTTTGTCGCTTATCTTGTGTTGTTATCCTTGTTAATATCTTACTTTCCAACTGTTGTAATGTTCATTCTGTTTATATTTATCAAACCTTGAAAAATTAAAAAAGATATGCAAAAAGTTTAGGATATGATCAAGGATCACGTATCCCATAACCGATAAGTTCTAAAAAGTGATCTAGTTTAAAAATCACAAGTTCAGTTGTCAAGTATAAGGGTTATTCAAATAATGAATAGAATTAAAAATAGTTAAGGATCATACCTGAGGGTCCAAGTTAGGATCCTAACCATAATAAGGATAACTGTAAAATAAACCTTAGAATAAAGTAAGGATCAAGGATCCCTAGTTGCCTATCTTCAAGAACCTGAAATAGAGCATAACTTGGGACTAAGCCAATATAAGAAAAGAGTTAACAACTGGGGACAAGCCCAAGGATAACTGGGGACAAGCCCAAGGATAACTGGGGACAAGCCCAAGGATCGTATGTAAACTGGAGTATGGCCCTAACTGGCGACTATCCAAACTTAGTGACATGAAAATGCAAAACCTTAGCTAACGTGAAAACGTTAGAAACCTTAGCTAACGTGAAAACGTTAGAAACCTTAGGAACGGATGTATGGTACGTCTACCATTATACGTAGGATCCTAAGCATAGCCAGTACAATGGAATTATCAGCCCCTAAAACGAGTACTGGTCCCAATGCCTTGAACTATACCAGGATCAACGTGCGCTACAGGCGGAACTGGGGTCAAGCCCAAATAACAGGGGTTAAACCCAAGGAACGGATTGCTTCAGCGGATAACCAATGTTATGCTAAGGATACCTGAACTTTCAAAACTTAAACTCACGTGAGAGATGGATAAAGGATACATGATCTTTATCCTTATATGAGAAAATAAAGAAATGAAATAGTTCAAGTTTAGGATATTACCTAAGTAAGGATCACTGATACTTTGAGGATCCCTTAAGGATATCCCTATCGTGAGGATCATCTATGCCATGAGGATCCTGCTCACATGAAATATTTCTTCAAGTGGACAGCATTCCAAGCTCTTGGTAGCAAATCACCTTCCATGGTTAGCAATCTATATGCCCCCTTTCCTGCTTCAGCTTCAATCAAATAAGGGCCTTCCCATTTTGGAGCCAATTTTCCATCAGCAGGATTGGTGGTATTTTGGAATGCTTTCCTTAATACCATATCTCCGACTTGAAACCTCCTGATCCTGACATTTTTGTTGTAAGCACCAGCCATTCTTTGCTGATAACTGGCCATCCTTATCCTAGCCATATCCCTGATTTCTTCAATAGTATCCAGGTCTTGAGACAAGTTCTCACCATTCTCCTCAGGATCACGGGTACTTGTTCTTGCAGTTGGAACCACCATTTCTGTTGGGATCACTGATTCTGCCCCAAATACCAAAGAGAATGGCATTTGACCAGTAGCATTCTTGGGGGTTGTCCTATCAGCCCAAAGCACATAGGGTAGTTCTTCTGCCCATTTCCCTTTCTTGGATCCAAGCTTCTTCTTCAAATTGTTGATAATGATCTTGTTGGATGATTCTGCTTCACCATTAGCTTGTGGGTGGACTGGTGTTGATGTTATCATCTTAATCCCCCAGCTGTCACAAAAGTTAGTGGTTCTGCCCCCAATAAATTGGGAACCATTATCACATATAATCTCAGAAGGAATTCCAAATCTAGTTATAATATTTCTTTTAATGAAGGATATAACTTCCTTTTCTCTGACTTGGGCAAAAGCTTCAGCCTCTATCCACTTGGAGAAGTAATCAGTCATAGCTAGCATGAATACTTTTCCACCAGGTGCCTTAGGGAGCTTACCAACTATATCCATACCCCATCTCATAAATGGCCAAGAGGAGGATATAGGATGCAATAATTCAGCTGGTTGATGAAGGATAATGTTGTGTCTCTGACAAGGATCACATCTTTTAGCATACTCCACAGCATCTCTCTTCATGGTTGGCCAGTAGTATCCTGTCCTCGGGATCCTTGAGAATAATGCCCTGCCCCCAGTGTGGTTTCCACAATCTCCTTCATGGAAGTCTTTTAAAACTTCTTGGATTTCAGGATCCTCAATGCATCTCAAGTATGGTCCTGCAAGAGATCGTCTATACAACATATTATTTAAAATTGTGAATTGAGATACCTTAGATTTGAAAGCCCTAGGGTTTTCTCCTGTAGGAATCTCTCCATGTTGTAAGTATCTCATAATTGGTGAAATCCATGATCCTGATCCTGAATGGGATTGAGTATCCTCACAGGGGATAATTGCATAATCATTTCCTATCTCCATAGCCTCGTGATCCTCGATAGCCGGGGTCAGGATATGGATTATAGGGATCTTGATATCCTCCGGGATCTTCAAGGATGATCCTAAGTTAGCCAATGCATCAGCCTCTGTATTTTCTTCCCTTGGTACCTGTGTCAAACTAAAGGAAACAAAAGAGAGTGCCAAATTCTTGACTATCTCTAAATATTTGGTTAGCTTTTCACCTTTAACAACGTAGGATCCAATAAAGTGGTTTGTAATTAACAAAGAATCTACATGTACCTCAAGATACCTGATCCCCATATGCTTTGCAATTTGCAAACCAGCAATTAAGGCTTCATATTCAGCCTCATTGTTAGTGGTTTGGAACTCACAAGCTATAGAGTGGGGTATTATGTCCCCCTGTGGTGATTTTAGTAGTATTCCAAGCCCTGTGCCTTTGACATTTGAGGATCCATCAGTATAGAGTATCCAATGATCCTTGGTCTCTTCTAGCTGCTGGACTTCTAACTCAGCTTCTTCTTGTAAATCACTACTGAAATCAGCCACAAAATCAGCTAATGCTTGGGATTTGATGGCTGTCCTAGGCTCATATCTTATATCATATGCACTTAGCTTCACTGCCCACTTAGCCATCCTTCCTGACATCTCTGGTTTCCTGAGGACATTCTTAATTGGAAAATTAGTTTTAACAATAATAACATGAGTTTCAAAATAATGTCTTAGCTTAGTAGATGCCATTATTAATGCAAGAATAAGCTTTTCAAGGTGTGAATACCTGGATTCGGCATCAAGTAAAGTTTTACTTACATAATAGGCAGGATGTTGTGTACCTTCATGATCCTTAACAAGGACCGCACTTACTGCTTTTGAGGATACTGCAAGATACAAGGATAGCACATCGCCTTTTTCTGGCTTCATCAAGGCTGGGGCTGAGGATAGGTATTCCTTGAGGGCTCTTAAAGCATTTTCATGCTTCTCCGTCCACTCAAATTTCTTGTTCTTCCTTAGGATATCATAGAATTCTTTACACTTCTCGGAGGATTTGGATATAAATCTGTTCAAGGCTGCTATCCTGCCTGTTAGCCTTTAAACATCCTTAGCATTGGCCGGAGATTTGATGTTCACTATTGCTTTGATTTGTTCCGGGCTAGCTTCAATGCCTCTCTTTGTCACCATATATCCTAAGAATTTACCTGCTTTAACACCAAAGTGACATTTTGAAGGATTAAGTTTCATGTTATATTTGTCAAGGATATTGAATGCTTCCTACAAGTCTCTTAGGTGATCCTCAGCTTTTATGGATTTTACCACCAGATCATCTATGTAAACCTCCATAGTTTGTCCAATCTGATCCTTGAACATCATATTCACCAGCCTTTGATACGTTGCACCTGCATTTCTTAGTCCGAACGGCATAGCAATATAGCAGTATATACCAGTTGGAGTCATGAAGGCTGTATCCTCTTGGTCAGATGGTTCCATTTGGATTTGTTGGAATCCAGATGAAGCATCCATAAAAGTTAACAGTTCATGACCCGCAGTTGCATCCACCATGGAGTCAATGTGGGGTAATGGGAAAGGATCCTTGGGACATGCCTTATTTAAATCGGTAAAATCGACACATACCCTCCACTTTCCGTTTTTCTTTTGAACAACAACCACATTGGCCAACCATCTTGGATACTTGACCTCTCTATTCATACCTGCCCGGAGCAATTTCTCTACCTCTTCTTGGATAATGGCATTCCTTTCCGGTGCAAACTTTCTTCTCCTTTGATGGATTGGTTTGAAGGATCTGTCAATGCCGAGTTTGTGAGTGATTACATCTTTGGATATGCCAGTCATGTCTTCGTGTTTCCATGCAAAGGTAGTATTTCTCCTTTTGAGGAAGGATACGAGGTCTTCTTTCATTTCGCCAAGGATCCCTGATCTGATATAGATTTTGGATTCAGGATCATCAGGATCCATGAGGATTTCTACCACATCCTGCTCTCTTGCCTCCAAGACATCCCTTGGAGGATACCTTGATTGCTATTGCTCCCTTGACTTCGAGGCTGGTTTCATCGATGAAGTGTAGCAATTCTTAGCCTCCTGCTGATCACTATCAATCTTCACTATTCCCCAAGGACTAGGGAGCTTCACACATTGATGGTAGGTAGATGGGACTGCTTTCATATCGTGTATCCAGGGCCTGCCAAGGATAACATTACAACAAGATAAACAGTCAATAACACAAAACTTTTGATAAGAGTGTAAGCCTTCAATATATATTGGGAGTTTAATGTCCCCTAGGGTATTCTTAGTTTCGCCACTAAATCCCACGAGCACGGAGGATCTTGGTATGATCTCTGATTCAGGGATACCCATCTTCTTCAGAACATCAAGCTGGATAATGTTCACTGAGCTTCCTCCGTCTATAAGGATCCTGCGGACAAAATGGTTAGAAATGAAAAGAGTAATAACTAAACCATCGTGATGAGGATCCTGGATATCAACTCGATCATCCTCATCGAAGGTTATGACTTTTCCTTCGGAGACACTTGATGTTCGAACAGGTCTCTCTCCATTATCCATTTTAGTTTCCTTTGCATGGCTTTTAGCTGCTGAGAAAGATGTGCCACAAATGTCTGATCCTCCAGAAATAAAGTTTATCACTTGTGCATCTGCTGGAGGGGCTGGAGCCTTCTCAGGGATCCTTTCAGGATCCTGAGTTCTTGACTTTTTTCTTCCCAACAATTCCTTTAGATGCCCTTTGCTCAACAAGTATCCAATTTCCTTTCTTAGTGCAATGCATTCTTCTGTGAGATGCCCAAAATCTTCATGGTATGCACACCACTTTGATTTATCCTTAGTTGCAGCTGGCCTATCATTTTTTCTTGGCCATCTAACTTTATCACCTAGATTCTGCATCGCAAGGATTAGTTCGTTGTTATCAACACAAAAACAATATTCAGAAATTGGAGGATAATCCTCATCATCCTCTTCTTGATCAATAGAATGCACGTTCTGGTTATCAGATCTGTTGTAGGATCTGAACTTGTTGTTCTTGAATGAGGATCCTTGCTTATCCTGCTTTGAGGATCCTGCTAACCTCTCCTGGATCCTCTTGTCATCTTCTAGCCGAATGAACCTAAGTGCTCGGGTTCTTACCTCATCTAAGTTCCTGCATGGTGTCATAACAAGATCATCATAGAAAGACGAATCCCTAAGCAATCCCATTTTAAAGGCCTCAACAGCCGTGGCATGTCTAAGTTGGGAATGTCTAAGGATTCTTTACTGAATTTGGTAATGTAATCCCTTAATGATTCATTATGACCCTGGGTTATCCTATATAGATCGCTAGTTAATCGTTCAAATTTCCTACTACAAGAAAACTGATTATTAAATAGATTAACTAGATTAGCAAATGAGGTAATAGAGTAGGGGGAAGACTTAGCAGCCATTTGAGAGCTGATCCAGTAAGAGTGGATCCGACTCCTTTGCACAGGCATGCTTCCTTTAACCTTTCTGGGATTGGATTGATCTCCATCCTCTCCCTGTATTGTGCTATGTGTTCTTCAGGATCCGTCGAACCTTCATACAGCTTCATTGTAGGCACATGGAACCTCTTGGGTATCTCAGCATCACAGATTGGTTGTGCGAAACGAGATATCTTATGGCTCCCATCTGCAATCTCTGGGATAGGTTTGACCACTCCTAGAACACTTGATATCATATCCTTTAGCTTTTGCAATTCTCTGGCCATGGCATGATTGATACCTGGATCCTGCATAAGACCATGGTTAGTAGCATGAGAATTATTAAAAGTGTTACCTCCCATTGGATTCAGGTTAGGAAGAATGGATGTTAATCCATATTGTTGAGGCTCTGGAATGATCGAGGGACCAGTAGAAGCATTGGTCTGCATTGGAATAAAATCTCCCTGATGGACATCTGAACTTCCTGTTTGCAAACTCCTCAAGGATCCTGGCATCTGGAAGGATCCCTGAAATTGGGACGATCCTGGAACAAAGGAGGATCCTTGAACCTGGGATGATCCTGGGAAGAAGGAGGATCCTTGAACCTGGGATGATCCTGGAACAAAGGAGGATCCTTGAACCTGGGATGATCCTGGAACAAAGGAGGATCCTTGAACCTGGGATGATCCTGGAACAAAGGAGGATCCTTGAATCTGCTGCATTCCTGAATATCCTCCTGAATTCGTGAGGGACCCCATATGTTGAGGATAGGATCCCGCTGGCTGGAAATATGAACCTGATGCCTGGGTCACTGTTGTTGTTCCGTAGTGCACTCCTTTCGGTCCACCCACATATTGAACGTCTGGAGCCACTGATGGCTGAGAAGTAATCACCGGAGTATCAAAATTCAAGGATTTTGGCACCAGTGGGGAATGATCCTCTGCCGTTGTCTTTTGTTTCTTGAGATCTCCGATTTCTTTGAGAATCCTCTCATTGGTCTTATCCTGTTTCCGTATCTGATCCTTCATCTGCAAAATCAAAGTAAACATGTCACTAGTAGTGGGAGTGTAAGAAGCAGAAGAAGTTGGAGGTTTTGAGAAAATGGGAGTTGGTTTCTTCGCAGCATTCTCAGCATTCTTCTGGGATCCAGAAGGTGGTGGAGGCAAAGGGGGAACGCCTTGAGAAGAAGTGAATGAGGGCATCAAATTTGAAGCATTCTTCGCTGAGGAAGCCATTTGCTTGGTTGTAGTGAACCGGAATGAGCACAGAAATGCGAATTTTTCTAAGGACGAAGCACCAATTGCCCCATGGTGGGCGCCAAACTGTTTTGGTCAAAAAATCTGTTGAGGATATTGCAACCAAACTCTATGTTACGGGGTATGATGCTAACAATGTAGAACAATAACAAGGATCACTTCAATATAAATTGCTGAAATGACACAAGGATTTATACGGGGGAAAAGCCCTTGATCAAGAGTTGATCTCCGGCACAAAAAACCCCGGGTGATGGAAACTACCGATCACCAAGCTCAAATAAATGAATAAATGTTTACAACTTCGAATAGTAACGAGCTAGGTACAAGGATCACTATCGTGAAATGTGTGAATGTGAGTGAAAACGAATGTATGTTCGTCGGCAGCTTCAAGTGTGCGAGTATATGAGTGTGTGTAGCTGTCAAAATGACTAAGTGTTTTTCTACTAGCTCGTTACCCCTTTTAAAATAGAAATTTAACTACCAAACTAACTATCCGACTTTTGTGCCAAGCCCCCACGTTCTCCATAACGTCCATTTTTGGCCAAGCACGTGCAGAATAGTTTGGGAATATTCTCCAGGAATGTCGCCAAGACTTGGTCAGGCTGGTTATACCTGCGAGATAGTACAAAACATAAGTAAACAATTGTCAGTACGAGGATCCTTAAAGTGATCCATGATCCTGATCCTGAAGCTCTTCTGAGGATCACCACCTGTCACAGAAGTAAGGATCACTAATTAGGATAACGAATAAGGATCACTAATTGTTAGAAAATCCTCCCCTAACACCAAGATCTTGTAATGAACCCATGCAGGAACTTGGACGAAGCTCGAAACAGGGCCCTAAGATATATTCGACTGGAGGATGACAAAAAGATGCAAGAGAGGATGAATTCGTCCACCACTTATGAGTTAACCAATAGGAAATCAGAATCCTCGTTTAAACCATATCGCTTTAAGCCATATGGCAGAAATGACAACAAGAAAGTGAATGTTGTTGAAGACGAGGATCCTGAGGAGTATCCTAAATTATCTGAATATTGCTTTTCTGTTAACATACCTGAACTGATGTATGCTATGCAGGGTTTAGGAGACAAAGCCAGGTGGCCTCGGAAGAATCAACAAAAGGCTGATTGGAAGGATATGTCCAAATGGTGTGCCTTCCATGAAGATTTCGGACATATAACCGAGGATTGCATTGCTCTAAGAAAAGAAATAAGTTATCTTCTAAGCAAGGGATATCTGAAGGATCTCCTAGGAAGAAAGAAGAATAAGGGTCAGGATACTGAGAAGGATCCTGAATGAGCAGCATCACCTCCTGCGGATGCCAAGATAATCAACTTTATTTCAGGAGGATCCGACATTTGTGGGACTTCGTATTCTGCGGCCAAGAGACATGCAAAAGAAGCTAAGGCCAAAAGAGGAGATAAACCAGCCAGGACGACTACCCTCACAACTGATAAAGTGATCACTTTCGACAGTGATGACAGGGATACTGTCCAGGATCCTCACCATGATGCTCTGGAAATAACATTATATGTGGCTAACCATTTTGTACGCAGGATATTGGTGGATAATGGCAGCTCCGTCAACATAATCCAACTAGAGACTTTGAAAAGAATGAATGTCTCTCCAATGGATATCACTTCGAAATCCACCGTGCTTGTTGGGTTCAGTAGAGAGGCTAGGAACACAGTAGGAGAGATAAAGTTACCAGTATATGTTGAAGGGGTCAACTCAATACAACGTTTCTGTGTGATGGACTCTCTATCCTGCTATAACATCATATTGGGTAGGCCATGGATCCATGATATGAAAGTTGTGCCATCAACTTATCATCAATGCATAAAGATCCCTACCCCTTGGGGGGTTGTCAAGGTTGATAGTGATCAGCAGGAGGCGAAGGAATGTTACTCATCCTCAATGAAATCCTCAACCAAGCCTAATGCAGCATAGCAATTAAAGATACGAGCCCAGGATATCGTGGAGGCTTCAGAGCAGGATGTAAAGAAAATTATCCTGGATCAGGATAATCCGGATATCTCGGTGCTCGTAGGAACCAATATCCCTCAGGATATTGAAGAACAGTTAACTAACTTTTTGAAATGCAGAATGTCGACATTCGCATGGAAGCATGAGGATATGACAGGAATTTCCAAAGATATTATAACACATAAGCTCGGTATTGACAGATCATTCAAACCTGTCCAACAAAAGAGAAGGAAATTTGCTCCGGAGCGAAATATGATTATTCAAGAAGAAGTAGAGAGGCTATTGAAATCCAAGATGATCAGAGAAGTCAAGTTCCCAAGATGGCTAGCAAATATAGTCGTGGTACAAAAGAAAAATGGGAAATGGAGAGTTTGTGTAGATTACACAGGCTTGAATAAAGCTTGTCCCAAAGACCCATTTCCTCTTCCTCATATTGATGCAATGGTGGATACCACTGCCGGCCATGAAATGTTAACCTTCATGGATGCGTCCTCAGGATTTCAGCACATCCAAATGGAACCTTCGGACCAGGAGGATACTGCCTTCATGACACCAACAAGTATTTATTGTTATACTGCTATGCTTTTTGGTTTGAAAAATGCAGGTGCAATGTACCAGAGATTGGTGAACATGATGTTTAAAGACAAGCTGGGGGACACCATGGAGGTGTACATCGATGATATGGTGGTAAAATCTAAGAAAGCTCAGGATCACCTCTAGGATATTAAGGGAGCATTTGATATCCTGGATCAGTATAACATGAAGCTAAATCCTGCTAAGTGCCATTTCGGAGTGGGAGCAGGAAAGTTTCTAGGATATATGGTGACTAAAAGAGGAATAGAGGCAAGCCCGGAGCAGATTAAAGCTATCTTGGATATCAAATCACCCTCAAATATGAAGGATGTTCAACGATTAACAGGGCGAGTAGCAGCATTAAACAGATTTATTTCAAGATCCTCGGAAAAGTGCAAGGAATTTTATGATATCCTGAAGAAGAATAAGAAGTTCGAGTGGGGAAAGAAGCATGAAGCAGCCCTGCAGGATTTGAAGCAGTATCTTTCAACTGCACCTCTATTGATGAAGCCCGAAAATGGTGAACCACTATCCCTATACCTCGCAGTATCAGGGAATGCTGTAAGTGCCGTCCTTGTAAAGGATCATGAAGGTCAGCAGTATCCTGTCTATTATGTTAGTAAAAGTTTATTAGATGCTGAAACTAGATATTCTCATTTAGAAAAATTAATATTGGCTCTAGTTATGGCATCAACAAAGCTTAGACATTACTTTGAGACACATAGGATACATGTTAAAACCAACTATCCTGTTAAAAATGTGCTTAGGAAACCTGAGATGTCAGGCATGATGGCTAAGTGGTCAGTGAAGTTGAGTGCATATGACGTAGTATATGAACTTAGAAATGCCATAAAATCACAGGCTTTGGCTGACTTTGTGGCTGATTTCAGTAGTGATATTCAGGATGAAGTAGACCAAGAAATCCGACAATTAGGAGAAACCTCAGAATCCTGGACATTATATAATGATGGTGCATCTAATGTTAGAGGAGTAGGATTGGGAATACTACTAAAATCGCCACAGGGGGGCATATTACCCCAGGCTATTAGGTGTGAATTTCCTGCTACTAATAATGAAGCAGAATATGGGGTTTAATTGCAGGATTAGAGTTGGCTAAAAATATGAGTATTAAGAATTTGCAAGTGTATGTTGACTCCTTGTTAATAACTAATCATTTTAATGGATCCTATGCAGTTAAAGGTGAGAAGTTAATCGAGTACCTCGATATTCTCAAAAAATTAGCAGGATATTTCGATGTTTTTACACTTGAACAGGTACCAAGAGAAGATAATGCTGAAGTGGATGCCTTGGCAAACCTAGGATCATCAGTCAGAATACCAGAGGGAACCCAAATACCGATACTTCATATCATGTATCCTCCTGTGAATCCCTTCAAAGCTCAGGATAAGGAGGTAACAAGCATCCAGGATCCTGGTCATGATCCTGACAAGGATACTGAATCATAGATGACTCCAATCATAAGATATCTCAAGGAAGGACACATACCTAAAAATGAAAATCCTAAGGCATTTAGGATGAAGGTATCGCGATTCACTATTATAAATAATGTTTTGTATAAGAAATCTCTTGTAGGTCCATACCTGAGATGCTTGAAGGATCCTGAGACTAAGGAAGTGCTTCAGGATATACATGAAGGGGATTGTGATAACCACACTAGGGGCAGGTCATTATTCTCAAAAGTGTTGAGAACAGGATACTATTGGCCGAAAATGAAAAAAGATGTTGCAGAATATGCTCGAAGATGTGATGCATGTCAAAGGCACAGTAACATACTACATCAACCAACTGAACCACTATATCCTATAACTTCCCCTTGGCCATTCATGAAATGGGGGATGGACATAGTGGGAAAATTGCCAAAAGCTCCAGGAGGAAAAGTCTTTATGCTGGTAATGACTGACTATTTTTCCAAATGGGTTGAAGCTGAAGAATTTGTTCAAGTTAGAGACTAAGAAGTAGTATCCTTCATAAAAAGGAATATCCTAACCAGGTTTGGAGTACCATCCGAAATCATTTGTGACAATGGATCTCAGTTTATAAGTAATAGGACTACTAAGTTTTGCAAGAGTTGGGGAATTAAAATGATCACATCTACTCCAGTACATCCTCAAGCAAATGGATAAGCTGAATCCTCGAACAAGATAATTGTCAACAACTTGAAGAAGAGGCTAGGAGCTAAGAAAGGAACATGGGCAGAATAACTACCCTTTGTTTTGTGGGCTGAGAGAACAACGGTAAAAAATGCAACTGGCCAAACCCCATTTTACTTGGTATTTGGAGCAGAAGCAGTGATCCCAACAGAAATGGTGATACCTACGACAAGATCTATCCTCCGGGATCCTGAGCAGAATCCTGAAGCTTTGTGCCAAGATTTGGACACTGTAGACGAAACAAGAGATGCAGCAAGGCTAAGGATGGCAGCATATCAACAGAGGATATCCAGAGCGTATAACAAGAATGTAAGGACTAGAAGATTTCAAGTTGGGGATTGGGTATTAAGGAAGGCTTTTCAAAATACTACTAATCATGCCGATGGAAAGTTGGCTCCAAAGTGGGAAGGACCATACGAGGTTGAATCAGAATCAGGGAAAGGAGCATACCGACTCAAGAGTATGGAGGGGGATATGCTACCGAGATCGTGGAATGCTATACACTTAAAGCTCTATTTCAAGTAAGAATGGAATTTAATTTCTATCTCAAAACGGTATGTATTCTACCTCTTTTAAATATATTTGAATTTGTTATCTTGAACCCAATACTGACTTAAGCATCGGAGGGGTGTTAGCCAAGCTAACACCCACCTTAGTTTAGATTATTTTGCAGAATATGCCTCAGGATATAACTCCACGATACACGCTCAGGATATTTCGAAGGATTAGAGGATTGGCCCCCTCTCTCACGTATAAGGGATTCTAATCCCTTCAAAGGTTTAAAGGTATTCACCTTTCTTACGAATTGGGTTTAAACACCCCGCCTGGAGCGCAAGTTATCTAGGGAAAGTTCAAGGTAGCGGGACCAGTTCATGTAAAAGTGGCTGGCAATTTCGTTACTATTGGCTATATCCTGGATCCTAAAGGTATATGAGGATTGATCACCCTCTCTTACGAAAGAGTATTTTCAAACTCTCTAAGGTTTAAAGGTTTTCACCTTTCTAAGTCTTGGAGTTTATACACTCCCGCCTGTAGCGCATGAAAATCAGGGTTTATCCCCAGGATATTAAGGGTTTATCCCCAGGATATTCAGGATTTATCTACAAAAAAGCTAAAATGTCACTATGCTTGTATTCCTAAGTCTTCAAGTATGCTGAACACAGGGGACATACATCATACAATTTAAAGGATGGATTCAAACTTATGAATGTGCACTTGGGACATCCCTATGATGGAAAATTGGAATTGACTCTTTAGGAATCTCTGGTATGATCTCTCCTTTTTATTTGGATAACTTGAGTTTTATAAGTTATGTGACAGTATCCTGAGCAGGATATCTCTCAGGATACTCTTACAATATGTTCCCAAGAATGTTCTGACAAGACTATTTTTATAAGTAAAATTTATGCATTAAGAAGAATAACAACAAAGATAGAGCCAAAAGAAGGTTATATTATTAACATATCAAAAGTTGTGCTTTCGGTTTCACCTTAGGCCAAGGTCCAACTACCAAAAGCACAATTAGTTCCCTACCATATTCACTTAACAGTTGAAGGATTTGTCTCAAACCAAGACCCATCCACCTCCAACTGTTATATTGTCTAAAAGTAAAGCATACTAACGTTGATGACCAAGGGCTTCATCCTGAAACTCAGGATCCCTCCACCTTTGGCCATCATATTGTTCAAATGCAGGAAAAGTAAAATGAAGGAAAAGTAAATTGTTTTAGGATTACAAACCAACGATCAAAATTAAAAAGTGGGCTCCGGCCTAGGCATCAACATCCATCATCGCCCACTTGAATGCCCTCACACAGCGGCATCTTCACCAACCTTCTCCGTCTTCTCCGTCCCAGCATCCTGAGCAGCATCCTTGCCAGCATCTGTCCCAGCATCCTTCTTTTCTCCAGCCTTGTCCACCTGCTCTGCTGACTTAGAGGATTCGCCAGTCTCAGCAGGAAGTGGCACAACTTTGCCTCCAAGTTCCTTCAGCTTCGCCACCCAGGAATCAACTGGCTAGTTTGGGCATTCAAGACCTGTCTCCATGGCTTCATAAGCCATATTGATGCGAGCTTGCAGCAGAGAGACAATGGCTGAGTTCTTGATCCCTTCCCGGAAAGAGACCATGGCCTGCTCATGCTCCACTTGAACGGCAGCCAGCTTTATCTCAGCATCCTGAGTGACCTTCTTCAATTTGTCCTCATAATGCCGGGTCTTGACTTCAGCAATGGCCCCTTGGTCGGCAACAGTGGTCTCAAGCTGTTTGATCCTGGCCTCCTGGAACTTGTTTGTGCTGCAAGCATCGGTGTAAAGATGAAGCAGATGCTGGAGGCCCTGTACGTCAAAATTCAGGTATAAGTCAAAATATATTAACCAGGATATCCTGTCAGGATATTCTATCAGGATATGTGTGCAGGATATAGTCGCAGGATGTTACCTTGTTAAGGAAGGATGTCATCGGTTCTAAGGAACCAGTGAAGCTGAGTTCTTCGTATGAGAACCCCTCAGGACCTGGAGTGCTGACCTCATAACCTTTCCACTTCTTGGAGGTGGAAGCACGGGTTCTCGGAGTAGGCTTGGGAGCCGGGAGCGGCTTGGAGCTGGTAATAGCAGGAGTTTCTTTCTTGACATCGACTGGAGTAGCGTAGCTATCAAGCTCATCAAGGTCAAGGAAGACTGGAACTTTGCTGGATTCTGCATACAGGGAGTGAAATTCTTTCCTAAATATGTCAAATAAAAACATGTGTGCAGGATATCATGCAGGATCCTTACCAGACATGTTTGCACTAGAAAGTGGACTTGGAGATGCTGGAAATGGGTTGAAACTTCTTTCAGCCTCTGGGAGGAGTCTGATAGCGTCAATTCTCTTCTGTGAATCAGCTAGGGGAGGTGCAAGCTTCCTGAAATCGGCTGTGTACAAGAAAATAAAGAAAAAATTATTATTACAAGATATGAAACATGATATAAGGCAGGATCATCCTTAAACCCAAAATCCTACCCTTTCTCAACCACTTCACCGGATATTCCGTTCCACCAGGGATTGAGTCTCTTTTTATAAAGAAGAATTTGGATTGCCATTTCTCCTCATTCCTGGTGGCCCGAAGTATCAGTGGATCGCTAGAGGTAGAATAGAATAAGAATCTACAGGAACCATGGCATCTAAGCCGATATGCTAAAGGGGAGGTCATGAACGGAAATGTTAGGAATATGATTCCTCTTGATCTGATCAAGAACGGACAAGACTCGCCAGAGCATCGGCATTGTTTGGCTAAAATAGATTTTCGTGGTGTTAAAGAAATCAGTGATGAAATCTGGAAAGGGAAACTGCAATCCTAAGGTAAAGGGAAAGGCATTAAAACATAACCACTCATCGGAAACCATGTCTGACCGGATTTCCCGGTCAAATGGCCGGAACACCTTCCCTTACGGGAAGATGTCGGAGGATTTGAGAGCCGACAAGTGGGCACTATCGAAAGAGCATATCTCCTTCTCCGGTTCTTGGAGAAGATTCTGGTGAATGAACGTGGGAGCAGAATCACCGGAGCTCGATCTTGTTTGTCTCATGGTGCCGGAATATTGAACAGAATGAAGGAGGAAGATGGGATTGAGAGAGAAATGTTTACCTTTTTTCTCTTCGGTAAAGGTTAAAAGAGGATGAGGATGAGAAGTTATAGGAAGGTAATGAGTAATTATAGACTAAGAGGTTACAAGCTGTCACATCAAGGTCTAATCTCTTAATTGCCTCGTTATTCGTAAAAATATAACCGTTAGTGCCAGGATACTAAACGGTAACATTTTTTGGGGACAATTGTTATGGGTGAAATTATGAGCCCATATCCTGGGTAATATCTTAAGTTATATCTTGGTTGTATGATATATGTTCATGCCCGGGATGCTCGTTCAGGAT
The DNA here is from genome assembly GCA_030545235.1 of Helianthus tuberosus. Lineage (NCBI taxonomy): Eukaryota > Viridiplantae > Streptophyta > Magnoliopsida > Asterales > Asteraceae > Helianthus > Helianthus tuberosus. The sequence continues at coordinate 42,295,537 of CM060450.1, forward strand.
ATTGGTAACATCCTGAACGGTATCCTGAGGATCATTAACGGATTATGTGCAGGAATATGAGTCTAAGCTCGTAACGTTTATGAGGACCCTTTCCCCGGAAGACTCGGTCTAAGTCGTTCAAAGGAAGACGTTGAAGCCGCTTTACTCGGTCCATAACGTTAACTATGGAATATTCAGAGGCATCCCCTGTTTATAGGAATTTTTGTTTGTATTTCTTAGCTATAAATAGTTGGATAAATCAGATCAAATAGGACACAACAACACTCACTGCTCTCTAACACTTTACTCTCTCGCAACTCTCACTATCACTAAAAGCATTGTAACACTTAGCGATCTGATCAATATCCTGCACTGTATCCTGGCGTTTGAAGTAATAAGAAGAACAAGGCAGCTGCGATTGTCAGCTCCCAAGGTTTTGTGCCGGCGATCTAGATTGATCAAGGGCTTTCCTCGTATATCTCATGTCACCCCCTTTACTTTTTGCTCATAGTTTGATCGTAGATACAGCTCAATATCCTGAGCCGTATCCTGAAAACTGTTTTTGTAAACAACTTAATCAGCATATTTTCAACACACTTTCTTAGCACACTACCTCACTTAACTAATTTGATCACTTAATTGCTTCGGTAATTTTTGACCAAAACAAATGTATCTTGAAACTGTAGTACAGCGACGAAGATCCTTGTTTCCCACGAAGTACCCATGTCGACAAAGTTTGATCCTTCGTCGATAAGCTGGTGACGAACAATCGGGGTACTTCATCGTAATCATGTTCGGCGAAGTATGATTCTTCGCCATGAGGGGATCTTCGTCATCTTAATTCTTCGTCATACTCAACTCCGACGAAGGATAAACCTTCGCCAAGGGAGCATCCCACGAAGAATGGATTCTTCGTGGGGGATGCTGCATATGTGAAAACTCTCCTGTTATGTGTCATGCACATAGAATGTGAACTGGTATGCGAACTGAGTACTTGTAGCATGTTATATAGTGGTCCTTGTGATGAATACAGCCTGTGTGAAATACGTGACTTAATTTATTACGAAACTAATTTCATTGGTAACCACGGTAGGGTTGGTTGACTAACTGGAACGGGTAACTTAATATACCGAGCAAATCTAAGGTGAGTTCATTGCTCTTTTTCAAGCATGCGTCCCGGGGAGGGACATCTGGTATATATTCCGGGGAGGAATATTGGGTAAATGGGTTTAACTGGAATGTTAAACTTGGGATGTTGGTTAATACACTCATATCTATCATTTAAGTCCCATCATATACCGAATTAGTTGCCGGGGAGGCAACGAGGTTATTAGTTGATAGCGCTATTAGGTTTGGCACCCTCACATTGTATCGGGGAGGACGGGCGTGAACTAATTACCTTAACCACTCGACCAATGTTTGATAGAGCATTGGGGAAGGGCAAATAATCTGGAGCCATCTGCGGTAATCGAGGTATTAACAACATCGTATTTCTGAAAAGCTTTAAACTTATACTTGGTAACTAAACGTGATAACAAACTTTGAACTCACCAGCGTCATCTGACACACTTGTCTGCATGCTTTCAGGTCGTTGGATTCATGGTTATGGAACTTGCTATCTGGGAGTGCTGGAGTGGTCATGGGTCGAGTCTCTTGGATACATGTTCATTGGTTTCGTACACATGTTTTGAAAACACTTGATTGACGATTTACATTATTCTTCCGCTGAACGTATTGGTTTTAAGTTGTGATTTGAATTTACTTTATGAAATAAATGGAAACTTTTATTTAATATCTTGTTATAGTTCAATGTGATTAATGGCTGGATCCTGGTACGTTGCACGTCCCGCGGTATTTCCGCTTGTGGTATTTTGGGGGTGTGACATCATTTCATTCATAATCTCAAAGTAAATTGTTTGAAAGGAAAAATACTAACAATTTGATCAAGACATAACCTACAAGTAAAAGATTACATAAATAAAAATTCGAGTGCGTTTCTAGTCCACCCTAAGTAGATTTCGCGTGCGTCAAAGCTAATTTCATGTAACATGTATTAAAGTATCAATCAACATAAAATGGCCGGTGAGCATACAAGTTTGGACTACATGGTACATATAATAAAAGTCTCAAATCCAACATGGCAATTGTATACTAAGTTTACCAACATACTAGCATGCATAAACTAAGTGTCAAACCAAAGTGTCCATTAGCTTAATCTCGTCACCGAGGTAAAGGAGACCGTAATGATAGAATACTTAACAATGACCACAAATGGGCGGTGTGCTACTTCTATAGCGCTATACATGTTAATGTAGGCTTGCAAAGTTAATCACAAATAGTATACATTCAAGTATAATCTAGCATGTATAAAGCTAACGTATGACAAATAACATGTTTGGTGGATTGTGTGTTTGCATGAGTTTGATTGTGTGACTTTTGTGAGTTTACTAAATTATACATATTACACCCAAAGTGATTTTAAAGTGAAAATAGGTCAAGTATACTCATGTTTTGCGAATGTTTTCCACAAAGGTGAGCTTGGATGTGTTGGAAGAATGGAGCACCGATGTTATCCAAAAATGGATAAACAAGGTGTATGAGTGTGATGAATTTAGAGTTGGAAGGAATTCGGAAATCTAATGGTATGAAAATACATTAAAGTCTATCTTACTTGAATACTTATTTGGACACCATTTTTGTTAGTGTTTTCATGAGTAAGAGACTCATTGGAAGCCCAAGATAAGAAGTTCAAGACTTAGATAGATCCTTGCCACAACACATGACTTTCAACCATGGATTGGTTGATATCATGGTTTGTTATGGATTGAATATCGTATGTACACACACACACACACATATATATATATATTTATATTTATATATATTATTTAAAGTCCAGGTTATAGATTATCATGCAATGGTAGGATAAATCCTTTAACCTTGGGATTTCACCAATATACAAATCATCATAAGGATGATTCGAATGGTCATGAATGAATATAAAGAACAAAATGAAATCATCTAATTCACCAAAACAACCAAGTGAGTTAAAATAGACTAGTGCATTCTAAACATGGATAGTGTTTGAAGACTTAGTGTAGTTTGTTCACTTTGTTTACTTGAAAGTTGTTTGGTGACTTCGATGGTATGAAAGGAAGCTAATTAACTAATTAATCTATTAAGCTAGGTGGAATCCAAGTTATAGAACCAAGGTTCTATTATTCACACCATTACCATAACTCAAATCTTTCAACATTGCAAGTTAAAGACTTGGTTTGGTTCCTCTCACTTTGTTGTATTATGGAGATTACTTAGAGCATTCACATTGGATCCTCTATATTAGTACATTCTATATAATATAGAGGAATAAATAGAGGAAACAACAAAAACGCCACTACATTGGAATCTCTATAATAGAGAAAGTTTTATAGATATAATATCCATTCCTCTATATTTTTATTGTGAGTGTGTAGGAAAGAGAAAGAAGTAATAAAATAAGTGACTGTGAGTATGATAGAGAAATAGATAGAGAGTTGGATGTGAGAGGTTTTTGAAAAGTAAACTTCATTTAGAAAAAAAAAATGTGTTTTTTGATTAAATTAATAGAGGCTCCGATATGAATGCACTTAGGGTCTTTGAAGCATTAAGTAGGAAGCATATGAACCTCATGCTTTCTAGAATAAACCTTAACTTAAGTCCCTAAACATAAAGATTAGTTGGGAACTTGGTTTGATACAAAATATCCCAAGAAAACAAAGTAGAAAAGAATAAGTATGAAAGTTTTAACAAAATTCCAAAAAAGAATCGTAACTTTGGACCTCAAAGGGTGATGTAACAACTTTGTTTACCTTGGTAAACATCTGGTAGCACTCCTAGAGGTAAGGAAAGTAAGAAAACAAGAATAAAAAAATGAAGAAACAAGCTCAAACTTAATTTTTTGACTTATAATCTTCTACCCAAAAGTGGAAGATTTCTTAATGATTTGAGAGAGTTTGGGAGAGATTAGAGAGTGTGGAAAATGTTTAGGAGGTGGTGGAGGCTTGTATTTATAAGTGGGGATTAAGATTTTTTGAGTTAATGAATGTGGTTGGGAGTTAGGACATTAAAGAAAGTGGTTAGGGAGACGAAAATTTTCATTTTTAGTCCTTGCACTTGTATTATTGGTTTTTATGCTATAAACTCATTGTTTTGCATGTTTTTAGTATTTTAAGGTGTATGCAAGTATGTTATAAGTATAAAACACGTATGAATGTGATTCCGAGAAAATATAATCTCGATGTATGTCTCGGTTTTTAATTAAAACGTGTATTTCGCGATTGATTACGTATTGTGTATGTATGAATAAACAGTGTTGATATAAAATACGATTTACATTATGATCAAAGTCTTGGGATTACAAGGATTGAAATGAAATGTGAATACAAGCTTTCTAAAAATAGAAGTACGAAAAATACGGAACGTTACAGACACAAACAACCGAAGCTTAGAACCTTCAGTCGGGTGCAACAAAGTGCCAAGCCAAAATTGAAGTACCATCACAGCCACGCTCGGATATGACAAGCCATGCATCTTCATCGAGACAAAACTAACAAGCATTAACCAAAAAAATCCTTTTATACAGACATACATAATACATGTTGTCCCCAAATAGGTCTCGGATGAACAAAAATGTACCATTTTCATAGACACCAATGCTAGAACAAAGAACCAGCTGCCAAATTCATCAAGACCAACAAATAAATAAACTGAATCGGTCTGAAATAGAGCTTAAAAAATAGTCTCGGATGAACAAACAAGTATCATCTTCATCGACACTAAGTATGGGATAAACACACACCTGCTAACTCCATCAACACCAACTCAAAAAACAACCTAATTGCAATAAACACACTCATCAAATGCATAACCAACGAAGCATAAACAAACCAATTAGGGCTTGCAAGTGTAGAAACCCGCTAAAAACACCCACAATAATAACAAGACCACACAAAGCCACATGCAACTACATCAAAACACATAACTGGAAAACAAATCCCAAAAACAAAGCCCAAATAAGCTAACGATGGCATCCGGAGAAACCATCAACCACGAAAAAACCAAACATTACAAACCCCAAAACAACACAAAGATATTAATCCATCGATCAATGTAACCAAGTAAAAAGTGCTCACCAAACCAAACCAAACCAAACCAAACCAAACACATACAAGTTAGTAGTACAATTGCTAAAAACGAAAGCAGAGGTGGTGGTATTGCGGTGGTCGAAAGAAGGAGAGAGAAATGGACGGAACAAAGAAAAGGTGAAGCTTCAAAATGAAACCAGTCAGCAAAGAAATCCAAACTTAAATACCAAACCAACTTACAACCAAAGCAGCCTAAGATACAAGCCACAAATGCTAAACAAACATCATTGCACAAACATGTTGCTAACTGAAAGTATATAAATTGTTAGATGGTTGATTGACGCAGAGTAAGTTAAAACAGTAAATCATATATACTACTAAAAAATTGAAAATGGTGAAGTGAAACCAATATTTTCAACCCTTAGTAAATGTGTTTCCTATTGTGACCCTGACCCCCTTTCTAGGCTTAGCCTAGTGTGCCCCTTGATCCCTTCCAGACTTGGTCCAATTTATCAGATACTAACAAAGTTATGTTAAATATAAAGTGTGTTTAGCTAGCTACGAGGGGCTTGTGTTCCCTTTCATCAAGGTGTATTTGCCTTTTGTATATGGTAATGGAATGAATCATTACCATTCTATTGTCTTGTTGGGTTACCATATGTCGATATGAGAAATTGGGAATGTAATGAATCATTACTTTGTGTTGTTTGCTAGGTAGAAAAAAAACGAAGGAATAAAATCGGTGGTGGTGGGTGGTGGTAGGTAGCAGTAGTGATAGTGGTTGGTGGTGGTAGCGGTGTTGATTGTAGTGAAAGAATGAAATGAGGGAATGAAATGAAAAAAAAGATGATGGATAAAATAAATTTGTGATGTTTAGAGGAAATAAAATACTTTGTGTGATAAATAATTTCATCCCACTAAACAACTAAATACTATTTTTTCAATCCTTCACAATAGTACATTACATATTACCATTTAACTTTCTATTGTAATTGTAAATTATCATTTCTATATAGTTGTGGAGAAACATTTATTTAAAAAAGGATTGTTTATTATGATTGGTTGAACAATGACTTTAGTGGTCCAATCGCAACCAACCTACCAAATATGCCTTATTTTTCTATCATATTCAAGTAATCCACATGGTTTTTGGGTTGCAGTCAACATATATCTCAGTCAACTCTCCTATCTTCAATCTTGAATTGTTTTTTGGTGTATTTGCTTCTTGGTTTCAAATTTGTTGACATATTGTACTTCAGTTTGACACAATTATTGAATTTACATTTCTGTTTTAACCATAACTTTGTTTTATTATGAAATTAATTAGAAAGCAAAATAGGTCTAAATAAAAAAATATTACTTTATATTTTATCTTCATATAAGTTTTCTATTTAACATTATAAAAGTAGGGAAATGTTTAAAAATACAGTCTCATAAAAATAGGAAGTCGTAGAAAGGGTATCAAACAGACTCCGATTGAGGTCATTCTAGCGGCATTGAAACTGTTTCGTCGAACTCTACGATCTTAGATTTTAGGTTTTCGCTTTTAGATTTATACCTTGTAGATTTTAGAATTTTGTTTATATCAATGTGTCTTTTTATATAGCATTGCGTTTTTTCTTTATTTGCGTCATTGTGTCCTTTTTACATATATTCCTCTCTAATATGTCAAATTCAATATATTACTTGTCTTGATGACAAATTTAATATATTAGTCGTCTTAATGAGAACTGGGTAATGTGAAAGAAGAGGTAAATTTGATTTGAAGTTGAAAAAGATACAAAGTTGTCTCAAGTCGTTACCAAGAATAAAGAAAAGGAGGTTCCTTTTGGCATCCTTTATGTGACCTTATTGTCTCCCCCCAGTTTAGTCCATTCTGGGAGAAAATGTGCAACTTATTTTCAATATTCATTTATAATTAGTTATTAATACAAAGAAAATGAAGTTGTATTTACTAATATCTATTTATTTCTTAGCTGTAAATAAAGAATTTCGTGAGACGTCAATTTTGAAATTAGATAAAATACTCTTCTAGCCAATTAAGGTATCCAAAATTCAAAATTTCGTTTTCACTGGTATAATATAATAATACCTATGAAAAATGAAACTGTGAAAACTCCAAAAAAAAATTTATTAACTATAAAACTACTTTATTTGTCATAATATTAGGTAATAGTTTTATTTATACCAAATCCAAGAAAAAATATAGGATGGGTATATGATCTTAGGCCATGGGGTATGGGGCTTGGGTTGGGGGAAAACGCCCAAGTCACCACCCCGGGGGCTTGGGTTGGGGCTTGGGTTTGGGCGTGGCCCCCTTTGGCGTGGGTTTGAAGCCGGGCGTGGGGCGCCTAGCAAGGTGACATGGCGGCCTCTTAATGGCTATGTGTCAACTCATGCCCCCAACCCAAGCCCCACCATACCCCATGGGCGTGGGTTTTGGTTGTGGAGGGGCCCCATTCCACGTGTCAACAAATGCCCCAACCCCCCATACCCCACGGTCTTAATATTTTTTTTATAAAACCAAAAATACAATTATGTATTACTTTAAATATTTTATCATAAATAGTATTATTAAGGTATAAAAAGAAGAAAACTCATTTCAAAATTCATTTGATCTCATATGATACAAACACAATCGACTAAATAAAGTGTCCATTTATAAAGCAACTCCAATAATTAATTAAATCACCTTAAATTGAAAATTAGGTTACTCACTCGCTTGCTATAAAACGACTATTTCGGTAGGCAAAAACAGTAGGATGTGATAATAAAAATCGGTCCCAGATGGTTTCGTCCTATTGCGACGGTTTGGAAGATGTTTTGTCGTAAATTCATTGCTTAAATTTCTGCACAATTTTCAAATTCTTAGTTTTTTTTTTTTGTATACTATTCAATCACACTCAAATACACATATATTGTTATTCAAATTCTTGCTTTTATACTAATCTATCACACTCAAATACACGTATATTATTAATATTATTATTATTATTATTATTATTATTATAAACTTAAAACAAATAAAAAGTTGCGGCAAATTCGTAATAAAATATTAATTATCCATATAGAAGAAATAGGTCGAGACTTAATTATCTCGGGTGAAAGTTCAGAAACCTTTCTTAGCTAATCCGACCAAGCTAAATAACACATCGAACAAGTTTTACATAATAATTCAGTTCGCTAAGTTTATGCACTTTCCACGCGTAGTTAGTGAATAGCACTATTTCTGAGTATTTTTTTATGAACGACAAATTTGAATCACTGACGGACTACCGAAGTATCATTGTGCTACCAGCGAAACCAACCGATCATATTCATCTCTACTAGGCATGATTTCCTAATACATATAAGAAAAACCCCGTAATACCTAACTTTTTACCAACATTTTATTACCTATGCCAAAACCCTAGGTTATTATTTTGTGGCCGTTTCTTTCTCTTTGGCTGCTTTTTTTCTTTTTTACTTTGTACTACCTATTCTCTATGCCAAAACCCTAGGTTAAAATATAAAAAGTAAAAGAGATAGTGTTTTTGTGAGAAAAGAAAATTTTATAAATTAATGTAGGGTAAATAACATATAACATTAATATATAGGTATCTCTTTTTTATAGAAAATTTCTACCGCCAAAATAACAAATTCCTTAATTACTAAGAGCTAAAATCTCACGAGCTTATTTTTCACAAATTAACTTGCAAGTGCTCTACTGTGTCCTGCTTGCTTTCTTCTATCTACTAAGTACTATGGTTGAATGTAACTAAGGGCTGGTCGATCTAGTGATACCAAAAGTGTTGAAAAGAAAATATCATTCCCTAAGTGTTAAGAGGGTTTAAGTACTAACTCTTGTGGTGGAAAAGAAAAGTATAGATGAAAGTGAAGTTTAGAGGGTATGTTGGAAAAATAGGTGAAAATAGCATTTTTCACAAATATAGGAAAATGATTTTTTCCTATTTTGGACTAAAAATAAATATAATAAAATGAGCGGGTTTTATATATTTATTTGTGGGTTTGTGTTCTATGTTGGGAGAGCTTCGCAACGAACTAAACCACGTCCAAAACGGAGCTAAGATGAATGAGATATCGATGCTCAAAGTTGGGTGTTTGGAACATTCAATGCTGAAACAAAAGGGAAAGTAGCACCTTGTCCCACATCGGATGAGAGATGGAACTTAAAGGGGTATTTAAGTGGGAACTCTCATTCCTTATTGTTTCATGGAAGCACACACAAGTGTCCTCGCGAAGGGTGCGTCGCACCTTAACTCACACTCGCTCTCGCGCACGCGCGTGGCGTGGGCGATGAGGCGGCAATGTGGCGCTTTGATGGCGCACTTTGCACTTCGCCGCGAGCCGCTTGAGAGCAGCCAAAACGGCGCGACTGTGTGGCGTGCTCGTAGAGGCTCACAGGTGACGTGGCGCACGCGCACATGGCAGTGAGCTAAGAGGACGCACCGCGCATGGGCGTGCAGACCTGGGCGCGCGCGCACGTGCGCGCAGAAGCTTCCAGCATTGAATGACAGTGCAGTTTCAGTCCAGCTTCGTAACTGACGAGTTAACAGGCTTTAACTGAGAATTAAATGATGTATTAAATTGCATTGAAGACGTTTAATTCAATTTAAACCTCTTATTTAATTCGTTTTTGGCTGTTTCAAACCGGGAGCTGTATATATACAGCTCCATACCTTGCTGTAGTGGATACCAGTAACAACAACAGCAAAACAACTCTCTCTACTACTTCTGATCTCCTTTTCTTGCAGTTTCAAGGTAACCTTCGGGTTGTAGGCGAATTCCGGCAGTACTACTGCTCCGGCTGTTGTACCCTGGGAAACAAAACGAGTACTCCCTGGGAGACTCGGAATTTGTTTTAAGGGAAGCGTGTGAACACGTGCCTCAGCCACTCTGCTTCTACATTTTTCTTGTATTTTTGGTTTTATTTCAGTTGTAATTTGTACCAGAGTTTTCCCTTTCTGATTTCTGTATTGTAATCAATTGAATAAAATTTGTTTATTTAATTTACGCGAACGGTTCCTACAATCTTAAAAACAAATTTTTAAAACCGTTCGTGTAATCAAAACATTCTGTTTGTGATTCAAACCAGTTTTGTTTTCACTCAGTTTGTGTTTTAAAAAACATTTTTTTAGTTTTTCATCTTCAAAGGGAGCGACTTTTGGTTGAAAACTAATTCTGGTTACATTCAGACTTGTCATAAAAATTGCTAAAACTTTCTGATTTGGTCTTCAAGGTTGGACTTAGAAGCCAATCAGTAAGTTCTAAAATTTATAAAATTTCTGTTTTTGGTCTTCAAAGTTGGACTTAGAAGCCAAAACAGTAATTTTGTGGTAAAATTAAAATTTAATAGTTTACTTCTGATTTTTGCGTAAATCAGAATTTTTTGACTAAACTTTAAAATTTTAATTTTCAGCAATGCGAACGAAAACGTCAACGTTAACAACACCACAAATGTTGTGACGGGAACCCCTCTTAACGCCACCACTGTGGAAGCGTCCACAGTGGCCAATCACGCTGAACGACCCGAGAAGTTCTCGGGTCTACACTTCAAAAGGTGGCAGCAGAAGATGTTCTTCTACCTGACCACCATGAACCTGGCGAGGTTCTTGACGGAAACCGCTCCCCAACCTGTGGAAGGGGAGACCGACGCACAAAGACAGTGCGCGGTAGATGCGTGGAAGCATTCGGATTTCATATGTCGTGGCTATGTGTTAAAAGGCCTGTCAGATGCGTTGTATAATGTGTACTACAACGTCAAGACTTCCAAAGACCTTTGGGATGCCTTGGACAAAAAGTACAAAACGGAGGATGCTGGCACAAAGAAATTTGTGGTATCCCGTTTCTTGGATTTCAAAATGGTTGATTCTAAAAGTGTTATGAATCAAGTCCAAGAATTCCAAATTATACTACATGACATCTTTGCGGAAGGCATGACACTTAGCGAGACATTCCAAGTGGCAGCGTTGATTGAAAAGTTACCTCCTGGTTGGGTGGATTTTAAGAATTATCTTAAACACAAACGAAAGGAGATGACTTTAGAGGACCTTATTGTTCGTCTTCGGATTGAAGAGGGCAATAGAATTGCCCTAAAAGGCAGCCATGCGCAAAATTCTGCCAGCGCAAACGTGGTTGAGCATGGGCAATCCTCTAAGGGCGCGAAGGGTAAGGGGAAAAAGGACAAGGAGAAAGCAAAGGCTAGCAAACTTGGACCGAAGAAAGGGGTTGTGAAAAAGAAACCTCCAACGTTCCAAGGGACTTGTTACAACTGTGACGAGCCGGGGCATCGGGGCTAACCAATGCAAGAAACCAAAGCGTGAGCGCGCGCACATGGTGGATGAAGACGGAATGCCTTTGGTGGCAATGATTTCCGACAAAACCGCAATGTTGGATGAGGTCAATGCTGTGACCAACACTTCAAAAGGGTGGTGGATTGATACGGGAACGACCCGTCATGTGTGCCCAGACAGGAGCCTCTTTACCACCTTCAAGGAGCTTGCGGGAGATGAGAAGCTGTACATGGGAAATGTAGCCACCGCGGACATCAAGGGTGAAGGAACAGTGATTTTGAAGTGGACTTCAGGAGCTCACTTTAAGCAACGTGTTATATGTTCCAGACTTGCGCAAGAGCCTAGTCTCGGGATGGTTGCTTAATAAGCTTGGATTTCGTTTAGTTTTTTAGAGCAATCAATTTGTACTTACTAAACGAGGAATGTATGTAGGCAAGGGCTATGCCCAAAATGGTATGTTTAAATTGAATGTAATGGCAGTTAAGAAGAACATGAATAAAATTGCTACTACTTCTACTTATATGCTTGAGTTTTCTGAATCGAATAAATGGCATGGTAGATTAGGTCACGTAAATTTTAATTCAATACGCCGTTTAATCAATTTAAATTGTATACCAACATTCCATATTGATTCACACTATAAATGTGAAACATGCGTTGAATCCAAACTTACAAGAACATCATCGAAATCGGTTGAACGAATAACCGAACCCCTTGATTTAATTCACACTGATATATGTGATTTAAAAGCGGTACCCACAAGAGGTGGAAATAAGTACTTCATCACGTTTATTGACGATAGTACTAAATATTGCTATGTATATTTACTAAAAAGTAAAGATGAAGCAATAAGTAAATTTATCTTGTATAAGAATGAAGTTGAGAATAAACTTCAAAAGAAGATAAAAGCTTTGCGAAGCGACCGAGGAGGCGAATATGTTGCACCTTTTGCCGATTTATGCGCAAAAAGTGGCATTGTACATGAGTATACACCTCCTTATTCTCCACAATCAAATGGCGTGGCGGAACGAAAGAACCGCACATTGAAAGAAATGATGAACGCCATGTTGATAAGTTCTGGGGTGAGCCAGGAAATGTGGGGGGAAGCCATTCTCTCGGCTAATTATCTTTTGAACAAGATACCATTGAAAAAGAGAGACGAGACTCCATATGAGTTATGGAAAAAGAAAAAGCCTTCATATAAATACTTGAAAGTGTGGGGGTGCCTAGCAAAGGTGATTGTACCACCTCCTAAGGCTCTTAGGATAGGACCCAAAACTGTTGATTGCATATTTATTGGGTATGCGCAGCAAAGTAGTGCACATCGCTTTCTTGTACATGAGTCCAAGAATCCTGATGTACACGTAAACACTATCATGGAGGTGAATCCTAACGTTGTGTCTTACTTTGAAAATGTGTTTCCTTTGAGAAGACAAACACATGCAACGTCATATACACCTACTTTTGAAATAGGTGAAAGCTCATCTACACCAGTTGATGAGGTTGTTCATGATAAGACACATGAACAACCTAAGGTTGAAGAAAGTGATCGTAGGCGAAGCAAAAGGCCAAGGGTTGAAAAATCCTTCGGTCCTGACTTCGTTAGCTATATGGTTGAGGGCGAGCCAAATACATATCGCGAAGCGGTTTCTTCTTCAGAAGGACCTCAATGGAAAGAAGCAATAAGAAATGAAATTGATTCTATATTGCAAAATCATACTTGGGAGTTAGTAGATCTTCCACCTGGTTGCAAACCACTTGGATATCGTTGGATATTCAAAAGGAAGATGAAAACAGATGGAAGTATTGATAAATACAAGGCTAGGTTGGTGATTAAAGGATTTAGACAAAAGGAAGGTCTAGATTACTTTGATACCTACTCGCCTGTGACGCGCATAACCTCGATTAGATTGGTTCTTGCTATAGCGGCTTTAAGAAATTTGGAAGTTCACCAAATGGATGTTAAAACCGCATTTCTAAATGGCGATTTAGAAGAAGAGATTTACATGGAGCAACCTGAAGGTTTCTCTGCCCTAGGTCAAGAGGGTAAAGTATGTAAACTCGTCAAGTCTTTGTATGACTTGAAGCAAGCACCAAAACAATGGCACCAAAAGTTTGATCATGTCATGATTGACAATGGTTTCAAAATAAATGAGTGCGACAAATGTGTTTATTTCAAAGACACAAATGAAGGTTATGTGATTTTATGCCTTTATGTAGACGATATGCTTATCATTAGGAGTAATGATAAAATTATCAAAGCTACTAAAAGCATGTTAAAAGCGAGATTTGACATGAAAGACATGGGTTTAGCGGATGTGATTCTTGGAGTAAAAATCATAAGAACCCAAGAAGGTCTTGTGTTAAGTCAATCTCACTATGTCGATAAAATTCTTGAAAAATTCAACTCGGGAGATACGAGTGTAGCTCGAACTCCAATTGATACCTCCCAACATCTCAAGAAGAATAAAGGAGATGGAGTTGCTCAGTTAGAGTATTCAAGAATCATTGGCAGTCTAATGTATCTAATGACATGTACTAGACCCGACTTGGCTTACGCGGTGAGTAGGCTAAGTAGATACACCAGCAATCCGTGCACGGATCATTGGAAAGCTATCACGAGGGTGCTTAAATACATAAGATACACAAGAGATTATGGACTGCATTATACCCGACAACCAGCAGTGATCGAAGGATACACTGATGTAAACTGGATATCGGATAATAAAGATTCCAAATCAACAAGTGGTTACGTGTTTACACTTGGAGGAGCTGCTATTGCTTGGAAGTCTTCTAAGCAAACGGTGATAGCAAGATCCACAATGGAATCAGAATTTATCGCCTTGGATAAGTCAGGCGAGGAGGCGGAATGGCTACGTCAATTCGTGGAAGATATTCCAAGATGGCCAAAGCCTTTGCCAGCCATATGTGTACATTGTGATAGCCAATCAGCGATTGGTAGAGCTCAAAGCTTGATGTACAATGGTAGATCAAGGCATATGCGACGTAGACATAACACGATACGACAACTACTCTCAACGGGTGTTATCACAATTGATTATGTGAGATCAACGGATAACATTGCGTACCCGTTAACAAAAGGCTTAAGCAGAGAGTTAGTAGAAACGTCGTCAAGAGGAATGGGACTAAAGCCCGTGATAAATGGGAATATGAGGGAAACCTAACTTAGTTGACTGGAGATCCCAAGATCTAAGTTCAATAGGACAACTTAATCATATTACCAAACGGAGTCACTGTGGGGGAGTACCCCAAACTAAATAAAAGGGAGTTACATATACTTCCTAGTCCATTCCAATCAGTGACATTGAAGTGAGGCTAAGCATATTAAGGTTAACGATTTCGGAAAATCAAATAACCATGATGCTTTTAATGATTCAGAGGAATCACCTATGTTAGAGAGAAGTAGGGTCGCTTCAAATGGATTTGTGGGGTGCGCAAATCCTAGAGCTCTCGCAGAACCAGGCAAGTGTTCCAGGACCATAATAGGACACGACAATGAGGAGTTGTCCAAACCAGGGAGAGTATTGTGTGAAGTGTATTGTCGTTTACACAAATGGGGGTATGTTCAAGGACATCGCGTCTACAAACCGCTAGTAAGCTAAGTATGTTTCACAAAAGAAGTTTCAAAGGTTAAAACCTACCTATCTTGTAATACTCAACTGTCGAAGTTTATCGTTGAAAAGTGTAAGGAAAAGATCCATTTCCATACACGTGGGGGATTGTTGGAAATTTGATGAAAATAACATTTTTCATGTGGGGGATTGTTGGAAAAATAGGTGAAAATAGCATTTTTCACAAATATAGGAAAATGATTTTTTCCTATTTTGGACTAAAAATAAATATAATAAAATGAGCGGGTTTTATATATTTATTTGTGGGTTTGTGTTCTATGTTGGGAGAGCTTCGCAACGAACTAAACCACGTCCAAAACGGAGCTAAGATGAATGAGATATCGATGCTCAAAGTTGGGTGTTTGGAACATTCAATGCTGAAACAAAAGGGAAAGTAGCACCTTGTCCCACATCGGATGAGAGATGGAACTTAAAGGGGTATTTAAGTGGGAACTCTTCATCCTTATTGTTTCATGGAAGCACACACTAGTGTCCTTGCGAAGGGTGCGTAGA